>JAJONR010007511.1:0-27201 GCA_029582245.1 Solanum etuberosum
CACATAATATCAATGTGTCATCCGCATATTGTAGATGGGTAATTTCCACATTATCTACTTCAGGTCTGCTGACCTCAAAACCTCTGAGCCATCCCCTCACTTTAGCTGATTTGATCATATTGTTCAGCCCTTCAATAGCAAGTAGGAAAAGGAAAGGAGACAAAGGGTCTCCCTGCCTCAGTCCCCTCTCTGCACTAAAGAAACCAACAGGGGATCCATTCATAAGTACTGAGAATCTCACAGTGGTGATACAATGTCTGATCCATTGGATCAACTTCATCCCAAATCCCAATCTCCCCATTGTGGTCAAAAGATATTCCCAATTAACATGGTCATAGGCTTTCTCCATGTCTAGCTTACAAAGTATTCCTGGTTTCTTTTGCTTTTGTCTGGAATCCACTGCCTCATTAGCTATCAACACTGCATCCATCATTTGTCTTCCTTGGATAAAAGCCATTTGTCAAGAATCCACAAGTTTAGCCATTACCCCTTTCATTCTCTCAGTCAAAACTTTAGCAAAAAGCTTGTAGATGCTGCCTATTAAGCTGATGGGTCTGAAATCTCTCAATTCCTTAGCACCCTTCTTCTTTGGGATGAGAGTAATAAATTTTGCATTCAAACTTCTTTCAAACACTTCCTGCTCATAGAATTTTTGGAAAGCTTTCATGATGTCCTCCTTTACCACCTCCCAACATTTTAAGAAAAAACCCATGGTGAATCCATCAGGCCCAGGTGCTTTATCAATTGCACACATTTTCAGACATTTTAGGATTTCACTCTCGTCAAAGTTCCTTTGCAGATTCTCCTTTTCCTCCTCTGTTAACCCGGGGTAATTAGCATCAGTATAGACAGGTCTCCAGTTAGTAGTCTCAGTATATAGCTTCTTGTAGAAGTCTACTACCTCTCCTTCAATTCTTGCAGGATCTTGGGTTAGTTCTTTACTAGTTCATCAATGTTGTTGTACCTCTTGTGTGCATTGGCCATTTTGTGGAAAAACTTAGTGTTCCTGTCCCCCTCTTTTAACCATAGTGATCTTGATTTTTGCCTCCATGAAATTTCTTCATATTTGAGCAATTCCTCAAACTCCAGTAATCTAGAATTCTTCCTTGTTACCTCATCCTCTGTTAGTGCTCTACCCTTACTAACTTTGTCAAAAACAGCCAGCTCTTTGAGTAAGTTCATCCTTTTAGCTCCTAGGTTCGCTTGATCACTCCTACTCCAAACCTTAAGCTTTTCTTTTAATGCCTTAAGATTTTATTTTTTTGACAAAAGTACTGTTGTATTCCTCAGCATTAATGCCTTAAGTTTTGAAGCAAGTATGAAATCCGGTCTCCCAAAGAAGCTGAAAGTGTCCCGCCATTCTTTGATTCTGTTTGTGAACCCTTCTGTGTCTAACCACCAGTTTTCAAACTTGAAATAATTTTTGTTTTGGTTCCACACTCCCTTAAGGTACCTCGTTACTCTATCCACCAAGACTTGGACAAATGAAAAGAAATCACCTAGTGCCTTTGCATCAGCTGGAATTTGAACCTGAGAGCTCATAGTTCTCTACCTACTTTATTGATCGATAGTCCATAACCTTGGGTGCAATATGAAAGACAAAGATACCAACCAAAATTATTTGCTTCTGCTGAGTGACACATGTTTGACTCAAGACAACCTCATCAAGAGGGGCTTCCAACTTGAAAACAGAGGCTATATGTGCCAACAAAGTTCAGAAAGTATCAGGCACCTATTTGTACATTGTACGGTTGCAACAGACCTATAGTGCATGTTCTTCTCAATATTTGGACTCAACTGGGCCGTGTTATAGACTACTAAAGGTGCATTTGTGAGCTGGAATTCACTGAAGTTGGAAAATCAAGAAAAAGATCTGGCAAATGTTAACTGCAGGTATGTTTTGGTGTGTATGGACGGAAAGACATGGAATCTCAACTCCAAATCATCCTCTGACTTGCTAGAGCAGCTTCTCCTATGTAAATAATCTTTGATCATTTTCTAGATTCTGTTAGCTCCCTGAACTTATGATAGGATTTTCTCATGTAATGGAGCTAACATTTCCTTTTTGTATCTACTGTATCTTCTTGATTCCATCAGTGAAACTATTTTATCACAAAAATAGAAGCCAGATAGAGACATTTTCAATGAACTGCGCGTTATTTTGAAAAATTGTAAGTGTAATAATAATATAGCAAGAAGAAGGTGCTGTAAAAAGTAATTATAAGGAACTAAAAGGATATCCTTTCCTATTCTTAAAGGGATTCATTTTAAAAAAAAATGTTTACACAAAAAATGAAACAAAAGTTAACAGTTCATCTCATCCCCTTCAAAAAAGTAAACAGTTCATCTTATCTTCCATATGGATTTCCCTTTTTATCTTCGATGAACTGCACCTCTTTAAGCTTTTTGCTTTTCCATAGACCTTATAGAAGTGCTTGGTTTACGAACAGGTAAAGGTGAATCAATAGGGAGGATTTTTCATTGTTTGTTTAATTGTAGAGCTGTTCAAAACCGAACCATAACCAATACTCCAATTGCAAAATAGGCTTACTGTCTTATTGGTATCGGGTAATCATATTAGCGGTTGAGGAACTGTTTGAAATTTTATAGTTAATGGTTTAACCAGAGTACGATTTGCACACTTCCCTTATGGTTTAGCCGTTAACCCATTAAAAATTATTAAATTTACAAATATTCCCCTATGAATTTAAAGTGGCCTTTGAAACCTTATACTTATTTCTCTTCATTCCTCGTCACACAACAGTTGGCTCCACAAAGACAAAAATGGTGAACGCTCTCGGATCAATCATTCCTATTTGTGTTCAATTTTGTGTAAAGTAAACATATGAATTTTCTCTCATTGCTATAGTTTCAGAAGTTTATCGTTGATTTGACTTGATTATTTCCAGTTCTATTAGTGTGGTAAAGTTGAAGCCAGTATCATCCTCTGGGTTTTCTTGAATTTAAGACTTAATTTCATTAGAGTTTAACCATGAAGAAAATATCATGAGCTAGCTTTAAATACCTTCTTGATTCAACTGCTAAACCAATATCTTATCAGATCGATTAGCCGTTTAATACATTTTAAAAACCGACAAGCTTAACCGTTAAGCGCAAATATTCAATTGAACCGCCTGACCTGCACCCTTAATCATTTGGGGCACAGACACCTGTAAGGTACCAGGAGATATTCTACAAGACTGACGTAACTTTACATGTAATTGTGTAACTCATCGTATTAATCACCTCCCCTCTCCCTACTCTGATGTCCCGCTTCTACCACATATTTCTAAACAACCATATTGCACCCATCTATTGGCCCAGAATTGTTTAACAATCCTTTCCACTCCCCTTCCAGTTTGACTCCTACTTTCCATTCCTACACCATAAGCTTCACTGTCCTTGTTTTAGCCATGTCATTCAATCCCCTAACATTCCAAGAAATCAGGTTTTGCTTCATTTTGATACGTTGCAAACAGACTTCCTGCTGGTCCTGGTCCCAATTGCCCCCAACTTAACATAACAAATTAGGTTTGTAATCTTTTGTACCCTTCTGGTCTCAGAGTCCTACAAATTGGAGCTTCAATTCTCTTTATTTGTCTTCTCCTGTCTATCATTAGAAACAAAGTTAGAGCTTCCCTCTCACAGCCTTCAAAATCAACCCCATAAGTTTTGCTCATCTTCCTCGCATTATTATAAACCCATAGTGACGCGACATGTTGTCATAAACCCTAGAGCGAAGCTCAAAACATGTTGAGCGCTTCACCTCGCTTAATGTGCGCTTTAGTATAGTCATCAAGGCACTAAGACACACATTTCCTTGCCAATGACGTTTCCTGGAGATGAAACTAAACAATTGATATTTCACTTCATAGTAAAATAAATTCAATTTCTTTGTCCATATATTTGTTATTCATGTTTATCATTAATAGTCTTGGACTAAAGATATATATTTGTATTTTTCTCCATTTGTGCTTTTTTCATTAAAGCCCCAACAGACCTTAGAACTTATTTGCGCTTTTCACTTTTGAATTTTGATAACAATGTAACGCGCCCATTTTAGCCATCTCCATTTGATTTTCCAGTGAGATTGGTTTATCAACAAGAAAAATCTACATTGCTTCCATTTCAATAATCTGTTGCTCGGGCTCGCCACCCTGATAAAAGGGAAAAATTTCATCTCTATTCACAACTGTCATCACATTGCCCTCTTTGTCATGCAATCTTTGCAATTCCCCAAGCCATGATTTATCGTATTCAACAATTTGATTGTTTTCCTTCTCCTTGGACAGTAGATAAACTGTATCTTCCCCATGTTGTAAGATTAAAATTGCTTCCTCCTATGTGTTGTTTTTGTGAAATCCGTAGAAGGCTAGGTATGGGATTAAGCTATGTTCTTTGTTCCTCTATCACCGTCGATGAGAGAGCTTTTCTTTCGAGAGGTTAGCATCTATCTTGACTAATAGAGGATCAAAAATACGTGGGACTGCTATAGGTGGGGCCTCACTACTGTAAAACATCAGACCTTCATCGGAGTTCATCCCCTTCCTAAAGATATTGTTAGGTTGGTTAGATAGGCCCAATAATGTGATCTTTACTTCACCCAGACCCAACTTATTTAAAACCACCCCACATGCCGCACACGAAACACAACCACTTATTTTAAAATTTGATGCATGCTTTACAGCTTCTACCTGTCCCATCTTCTTAGTAATTCTTGGCCTCTCCTCTAAAACTATGCAAAGTCTAGAGGTCCTGGCTTCTTGTTCAGCTCGCCGGGCATATTTGACCAGCACCAAAGCCTCAACCTGCACGAGTCTGTTGATAAATCCCTCTTTATCTACCTCGAGAGAATTTGGGATTTCCTCTACTGTAGCCTTCACTTTTAATCGAGCCTATATAAGATGATTTCTTAGGATGGTCTCTACTTCGGTCTCCATCCAACCTCCACAAATGTGGCCTACTTCTTTGAATATCTGTTGAGACCACAAACATGGGAGATCAACAATTCTTATCCAACATGATTCAGGTTCCCGATCTGCCAGAACAAACCATACCTGAGTGCCAATGTAGAGCATGTCCAGAAGAGCTCATCCTAATAAACTCATTAGAAAGAGCTTCTTCTTTTTTTTCTTTTTTTTGATAAATTAACTCATTACAAAGAACATTCATCATAATTTTACAATTTTTTTATGGTTCTCAACCCACCACAACTCTCCGTTATCTGAATTTGGGAGTGCCTAAGCTCTATGAGCAAGAGGAATTCCAAACACAGCATCTACTCATCAATGAACAAAACCGGCATGTGAGCACAGATTCTGGAACTTCTTATCGCCTATCTCAATTTCCCACTTGTCGTACAAAGCAATTGATTCATTAGTATCTTCATTTGGTAGGCATTTTTCAGCACTAATTTGTTGCTTTCCAGGTGAACCGAAGTCAGAAACTCATTTGAGTTCGTCTGGGGATAATTCTGTGCGGATAATAGCAGAAGGTTTGGTTTAAAAGATAAAGAGGACTAGAATCTGAGACAACAAAAAATTAAGTATTATACCCACAGGCCCAGGAATAAAGGAATAACATCCCTTTTCGCGTCTTTAGTAGTAATAAGAAATAACATCCTAAGTTGGAGGTCACTTCCTATACTAAGCATCCATTTAAAGAACTAAAGCACAACAATCAAGTTCAGATACATTTATCGATAACCTTTTCTTCCAAATATAGCCACAACATTTCTTAGAATGGAAAGACAAGACATTGAGACCATTTACTAAGGGAGAGGACAAAAAGGATATATAGGAAACCAACAGAAAAAGAGAACACCTGAAGTTTGGAGCACAAGCGTCAACAACTTTACAACTTAATTTATGAATAAATATATTGCCTTTTTTACAAAAAGAGGAAAAATAAACTTGAGAATTTGGTTTTCGAGTATGATCTTAGTTAAAGAATGAAAATAAATAAAGACCTATGGATCTTGATACAACAGCTCCTGTAACTGTCAGTGACTGAGTGCCGGTGCATTAAAAATCACTATTAAATGACTGCAGCAACTCATTAGTGTAAAGTTACAAATTTCCTTTTTAGGATAAAATTCAGATCCCATATCAAAGAAATAATAAAGTCAGCAAATGGCTAATGAAGCGTCCCAAGAGTATATAACACCTAAATCCAATCAAACAACTGACAAGACTAACTTCTTTTTGCTACCAACTTTTTTGTCCCAAAAGATTAAACCTTGTAAGAACTATTTGAATTATGCTTTGGAAACTGCCTTCAAAACTAGGTTTAAGTCAGCTTTCACCTCCGCAATCATTTTCCAAAAGAAACAACCTCAGAGACTCGTCCAAATATATTGCATAATTGGATCTCTAGTTTGATTAATTAACATTGATCTCATCATTCTTATTCCACTCTTCAATCAATATAACATTTCCTAGTTCAGCGAAAAATCTCAATTTTTACCTATTTTTTATTTTGGTAAAAGGGTAACTTGTAATGAGAGCTGGACAAGCTAGTTAGATCAATGAGATTAAGCCTTGTACCATACCGTAAATATTTTTCATGCCATCTTGATATACTATCAATGAAATCAGTGTGACTAATGAAAAAAGATAATATGGCTGTCTCGTGCATGTGTCCCACTTGCTCAGTTATTTAATGATGGTCCGATGAGCACAAAAAGGAAAGTAAGTAGTATTGCTGCTACGTCAGCAAATATTGTACATGTAGTTGACACTTTTATATCCCAGATGCAGCATAGAGAATGGATATGTTGCAATTAAAATAGAATGACAAGAAGAATATTGAGAAAGAGAGAGGACGATAAGAAGTTCACAATTTATGTAGGCTAGAGTATAAAGAATGAAAAATTGAATGAATTTAGTGTGTAAGTGAAGGCATAATCACCTCGTTGCAGTGTTGTATTGTCACGGGCATTGACACGTTTTAATGTTGCTAGTATTTCTTCTGATATCTTCTGTTTAATTTGGTGTGGCAGTTGCAGCACGTTTTCATCAACCAAAAATTCTTGCTTTAATCCGTTTATCTTGAGGAGCAGGAAAAGAGAGATGTGTGTGTCAGTGTGATCAAGGCATAGGCATAAAGTAAAGAGATAAAGCATGAGGAAAGGGTGTTACTAGTTGAATAAGTTGCAGAGGTTGTAGTTGTTTTCTTAATCGATTCGAGTCTTCCATTTTGGTAAGCTGATCTGGAGTATACCTAAAAGCTGTATGTATGTATAAATTTATGAGTGCATAAATATAAATATTAAATATTGGATGATTTTGAAGGAGTTTCGTTACCATTGATGGTTGGTGAAGTGTATGAGTGAAGCACATAGAGAGCAACAAAAATGTTAATTGAACAAACAAGAATGGTGGTACGTTTGTAGGAACACCAATTAGAAGCCCACCACTCTGCTCTTCCCATCTCTTCTCTTCTTTGCTTCTTCAACTTCCCTCTCCACCATATCCCTTTTTCATTCACCAACCACAATATCAATTTTCCATTCCCGCTTCTCTTTCTGATTTACCGGCTAATAAACCTTCGGGATCGGGATCGGCGGATTTCAACCCAAAATTGGATAAAACTAAAAAGGCATTTATCACCATTTGTTTTTTATTTTTAATTATGACTTGTGTGTTTAAGCTACAAGTCCGCTCCAACTCTAGTCTAGTGCTCCTTTTTTTTTGGGTACCTAGACTCCTCTATTGCGTGTATGAATAGCAAACGACTGAGTTAAGTCGAATATGAATAGATTGAAAATGAGTTAAATAAAAATAGATAAAATATTTGACTTGACTCATATTTTAAATGGGTAAAAATAAGTTATTCAATAAATAATATGGGTAAATATAGATACCCATATTATAATTGATCTTGTTAAACGCTTTAAAAACAAAATATTTTTAAAGTTTTATTCATCACTCAACCCCTACCAGGTCCCCTCCCCTTGCCCCTATCCCAAAAAAATGGAAAAAAAAATTAGTTCATTTTTTTATTAAAAATAAATAAATTCTTTAAAAAAAATTATCACCCAAACCCCCTACCAGCCCCCCCCCACCCCACCCCACCCCTTATTCCAAAAAAATGTAAAAAATATTATAAAAATTTATAAAAAAAAATTACATTTTTTTATAAAAAGATATTAAATTTTCTTTTTTAAAAAATTAATTTTTTTTATAAAAGAAAAAAATAAAAAGACTTTTTTACCACTTCACTCCCCCTACCAGCCCCCACCCCACCCAAAAAATGTAAAAAAAATTAATTTTTTTACAAAAAAGAAAAAAATTATCACCCCAACCCCTACCAGCCCCCCCCCCCATCCCCAAAAAATTGTGAAAAAAATAATTTAAAAAACTTTTACCACCCCACTCCTTACCACTTTCTTTTTTTTTTATGAATGAACATTTTTTATCCATTTAACTATCCACTTTTAATGGGTAATATGAGTATTCTTCGTATTTACTCATTTTTAAATGAGTTGGGTACATGGATAAATATGAGTGGATACTCATATAAATTACTCATTCAGCCACCTCTACTCATGCGAGAAAAAGATAGTTAGTTATACAAAAATTGTTTGGATGTAAAGGAATCAAATTTTTAGTGAAGATGAAATTGTAAAGAAAGAGAAAAACTATTTATGATTTTGAGTTTACTCTTACTAAATTTTAAATTACTTTAGGATATAATCCAATTTTATATCCTAAAGTAAGGGCAAGTGTCACTTTCTCAGCTATCCCAAATGTGGTCTGTGTGACTTTTTTGTCTATTGGAATGGCAATTTCATTGCTAATTGTGTTTGTACTTCTTTCATTGAGGCCTTTACTTCCTTAGCTGATTTGGGTGTAGAAGGATCCACGCTTATCAAATTATGTGATACATACCAAAGACAATATTGTAATCATTTAAAATTTAATAAATATAAATTTATAAAATGAGTCGAATTATATTAAATTTATAAATGTATTAGTCCAAATAAATGATGGATTGATATAATTGGGTTAATTATTTAAGTCCAATGAAGATGGATTTAATTAAAGTCCAAATTAATTGTTTTTTGCTACAATAGATGAGCCCAGTTTGCTAAGTTCATCCTAGTGGCCCATTTTGGTGTCACGTGGCAAATGGTGTGGCATGCCAAGTCAAACAAAGAAGTCAATAGGATCATGACATGTGTCAAAATGGCAAGTCCGCTCCATAAAGCCCATATGTCATGTCACTTAAATTTGATTGGCCGAAGGGAATCTTGTTTCAATCACAACTCTTCTATTCTAAAACTGTAATACCTCGAATTTCGAGGAAGGGCTAAAAAGGACAAACGGACAAGTCCACGAACCCAAAATGGACCATGGACCCTTCACAGAACCCTAGACGGGCCGTTTAGGGGTCCACGGCCCGTTAAGGGCATCCTGAACCACCATCGTCCTGGGCAGGAGTCACCTAGACGGCGCCTTAGCCCGTCCAAGTCACCCAATAGTTTTTAAATTTTGTGTCAACTTCAAACTATCATATATCTCAGCACAAAATTAATTAGGTGGCCCATGACGAAAAATTTTATGGTGGTTGAGGGATAAGTATAAGGTGGCATACAACAGTTGTGTGAGGCTCTTTTCATAATTTGACAAATGGATTCTTGGGTCCCATTTTCAGAAAAAATGGGACAAAGTTCCTTCTCTCTCTTACTTTTTAACTTTTTCCCATTATTCAACTGTTCAACTTCTTTTTTTTTTTTTACCATTATTTCAAATTTTGATATTTTCTTTATCTTTAAATAATTTAAAAGTATGAAATTTAGCCTAATTCATTATACATCTAATATTTAGTATTATTTTTCTATCCTATATTAATTATCTAAATTACTAAAAATAATTTTTAAAATTATGTATCAATCAACAAAATTAAACTATAGTTTTGTTTTAAATTTTAATTACCCTAGCAATTAATTCTTTTCGAAAGTATAAACAAAATTTGTAAAATTGTAAAAAAAATATAAAGAGTAAATTAATAAATTATCATTTTTATTAATAATTTCTTAAAGAACGTGAAAAAAATCAAATAACTAATACGAAAAACAAAAGGAGTATAATATTAACTTATTTTCTTCTCAATTTCATAATTTTCTAGTTTCGTAAACACTTAAATGTATCAAATATTCTCCATCAAGAAAATATAACAGAAATACGTGTTGACACCCAATTTTGACTCTCCCCGATAGAAATTAATTCTCGAGTTTTTTATCCTCCAAACGATTTGGAATAATTAGTTGTAAAAAAAATTCAAAATATTTTTTCAAGTTTTAAAGTGATTTTAGTCATTTTTATAATTTTAAATGATAAACGCATTTTATATGATTATGTATATAATTAGTATATTCTTTATAAATATTTAAAAATCATCTCAAAAGATTTCACATTTTAAGTTAAATATTTTATTATTTTAGTTTAAATTATGATTATAACTTTTGAGTTAATTACTGTGTAATTATTTTATAATTAATATAATTATTTTACTTCGTTAAGATTAAGAAGCTCATTAATTAATTTTTATAAACTCGTCTTATTTAGCTTTTGGCCGATTTCACCAATTAATTTCAATCGGCTAAGTTTTTAACCTCAATTGGTTATAATTTTAATTCTTTGTAATTGCAATTGTAGCCATTTTCCTCACTTTATTTTCAATCCACTAGAAAGAGCAAAGTTGGGCCATTCATTTCCCAATTTGCTTCAGCCCAATTCATTTATCAAGACTTGATTCCCTTTTTCAAGCTTCAGCCGACCCAATTCTATTTCCTCAAGTCCAATTCTTGTTCTGGCAACCCAACCCACCGAAGAAATCCTCATCAGCAGCCTAAATCGAATCACCCGACCCGACCCAGTGTTCTCTCTTCAAGAAACCCAAAAATGTCAACAGCAGCGGCAAACGACATCAACAACAGTCCAAACAGCGAGCATACAGCGTCTTCACGGAAAGCAGCAACGCATCAAACGACGACGACGTTTTCTACTCGAACGTTCATAACGATCTCAAACGGCGACAGTAATCTCAAACGCCAACTACATGGCGTCAATCGCGCGTGACAGTTCACGCCCGCGTTGTCTTCCTCATTCGACAACAGTACAACAGGGGCAGTCGGCTGGTACAATTTTAGCAGAAACTAGCCGCGTTTTTCGTCATTTGCTCGCTTGGATGCGCGCCACGTCGAGCTTCAAGGATAAAGAATCGATCGGAGCCACTCACGTCCATTCAATCTTTTGATTTTTGTTGGAAATTCGAATTTTTCTTACAGGCAGCAGCCTCTCTCAGTTTTGGGATAAGAATTTGAATTGGGATTATCGACATGGGCCCTGGTTCTTACCCAAAATTTTCACCATCCCCCCCCCCCCAAAAAAAAAATCAACCCTAATTTTATCCTATAAATACCCCTTTTCTTCTGCATTGTAGAGGTTGGCAATTTTAAACTATAAAGAGAACGGCCATTTGAGAAAAATATAGTGAACTATTAGTTACATAGTCATATATAGAAATATATTTTGAAGTTATAGAGATTGGGAATCAGATTTCGGCTCACGTTTGATTCTGTTTGGTTCATCGAGGTTTTCAGAGTTGTATTTCAGTGGTGGAAGTGCATTCTAGCTCGTCTGTTCCGTTCGCTGCACGGAAGAAGGTGATGTTTCCTCCATAATATTCTCTTCGTCTTCTTCTGTTTTGATATGCCTGATTATTGTGTTGTCATGCCACTGATATTGGTAGCTGAAATAGGTAGTTTAATGTGTTAGGCATCTTGTTCTTATATGATTCGATCTTAAGGTTGATTCAAGTTATTGTCGTTTCGTATCTAGTGTTGTGATTTCTCTACTTCTTGTTTGAGTTTACTTGGTTATTTTCCTTCTGGTTTGTTTGTTTGGATATGTCGAATCTCTTTTCTCTCATTTTTGTTGGCTTTAAGCTTCAAAAGATCTTTCATTTTTTTTGTTACTACTGTTAATGTTGTTCTCTTTTTTTAAAAAAAGAAAAGAAATAGATGCGGAATCTTAAAGACTGGTTGATATGGAGGTTATATGTTGTGTCACTTATCGTTTGTTGGATATAGTAGTCGCTTAGAAACTATTCAACTGTTTTGTATTTGTTTTCATGCATGTTTCTCCTTGTTTTTAAGCGCATTTAGTGAACATTCGTCAAGTCTCATTTTCTGCTTTCATTGTCTAATTTGTTTGAGTTTTGTTTGGCTCATCATGATACTTTCTCGGTCTGTCTCTAAGCGTTGAAGCGTGACTGTTTCTTCCTGCATTTCTTTACTTGAAGTTTTAAAATGTTGAAGTCTTTTTCTTATCCATGTCTGTGAATTCTTGTCTTACCTTATTAATACTGTTTTTGATGATTTGTGCATGAACAAAGTTTTTAACTTCATTTTAGTATTACATAGTTTGTTTTCCACTTTCTTAACCGTGTAAAATTATGATATGCATCTTTCCTTATTATTTGGAGTTCATTGTTGTCAACATTGGTTTTGTTCAAATTTTGGTCTTTACCGTTTTCATGTCATTCCCAAAAGCTGTTCAATATGCATATAGTCACCTCTTTTCTTTCAGTAAAAAGTAATCAAATCCATACTTCCATACATTAACTTTATGCAATATTTGTCATGTGTGGGTCCTGTTACTTGATTTTTTTAAATATAGTAGTTAGGTAGAGTCTTCTTTTTCTTATTTGTTTAAAATTAGTATAGTAAGTGGTAATATATTAATTCTACATTTTCCTTTTATATGATGCATGTGATCTGGTCCTTTTGTTACATTTCTGGTGTCTCATCTCATGCTTTGAATATTGTAAATGAAGCTCCAATGACCTCAATATTTGGATAAGCATGGAGTAGTCGTTGATTTTTAAGTGATATGTTGGCATCCGTTGTTATTTGTTTTGCCTAGAATTCCAGTTTTAGGTCGATGATATGAGTTAATTCGGCTAAAATGGTTGTTTAGTTTTGGTGTTTTACCTTGTTTTGGTGCTACTGTCCAGTAATGTTATCCTCCAAGGATATTATTTTTCTTTCTGCCTATTTGTGTTTATAATTGCTTTATATTTAACCATTTTGTATTCCTCTACTAGCTTAGTCATGGTTAGTTCTAATTAGTGTCTTTAGAAAATTTTGGAAGCATGTAGTGTATATTAACCATTTCTTATTATCTATTTGTTGCTTATAGCCTATCTTGTCATCATTTTCCTCTACTCTGTTACTTCATACTTTTAATATTATAATTTAATTACATGTTTTATTTCTACTTAAATGTTGTATGCGGCCAAGTATTTTCACTCTAATTTTATCTTATTTTCTTGCATGTGAAATCTGCCTGAGTCCTCATGGACTCTATTTTACTTCCCCACATTTCGAGAGAGCCGTAAAGGCTCAAATTCCACCTTAATCGAGTCAACCATCCGTATACATGCCGTATATACCGATGAACAAGTCTCGGAGTTGAAAATACGCAGCACATACACTGATATACATTGTGATACAGCTCCCGTATACAACAGAAATGGGCCCAAAAGGCCTCAAATTCCAGCAATTGTATTTTGTTATTATTGGGCCTAAGTCCACTTATTTATTATCATCTTGTTAGATTTTAGGACAGGTGGGAGAATTGGGCCTAAGACCCAAAGAAAAAATATTTCTTTAATGTTAGACTAAGATAGGTGCAAGTGACTCAATTGAGCCAAAGGCCCAAAACGAAATTAGGCCCAAGTACTGGCCCAGCGGACAGAAATCAGACTTGGGCCCATTCTTTATTACTTATGTTTTATATTTGCTTACTTATCATTTCTCGCATGCTTGTCTGTTTAATTAGTTTTAAGGTTGTTACAATTTAATTTTCCTAAAGGATAGCCATTTCGAATTAATTTTTTAAAAATTAAGTAAGCACTCATTTTCCTTGACTTTAAAAACATATTTTCAAAAGATAATTAACTTAAATAGTATCTTAATATTTCCCTTTCCCCCTTGAGATAACTTTGAACTTTCAAAATTATTTATTTTCCTAACTTAATTTAGCATGTCTATATTTAGCCAAATAATTAATTATCGGATAACCGCATATTAGCGAATGTTCTAGGTGCTTTAAAACCCTTCCTACAATATTAATATGAACCCCGAACCCTTTAATTATTTTCAATTGATTTCTGTTTTAATCTTTTTGAAAACATAGTTTTCTTAATTTTACTTTAAAATTAAGTGGCGACTCTAAAAACATCTCTTTTCTTTTTTAAATAAAACAGAATGGCGACGCTGCTGGGGAATTGAATGGGTTCTAACCTTAAAATTAACTTATCTGGCTATTTGTTTAATTGTTTCAATTCTTGTATATTATAAATTGTGGCATCTCATTGCATCGATTTCGCCAAATGGAAAATAGTTTGCATTAGGAAAAAAGGGCGGCTACGTGGCTATCTTCGGATGCCCTTCAGAAAAGCACATTCGAATTCTTTTGATGTGATAAACGAATTGTTGGCTTGTGGTCATCCAACGTCGTTTATTATACTTCACCCCGTAGTTTGTCAAACTCGGGAAATCAGGTCTTGTCAAAATCAACTCTTAGTCAATTAGCGAAGAGTGAAACCAAATTCCTTTTAGCGCATTGAACTAAGATAACCCAACACCCAAGGCGTGTTGGGCCCATTAGAGAGACCACCTTGAGACCAAAACGGCCCACGGCCTAAACGGACATTCATACTTATGTGTTTAAATTTGAAGGATGTATACGTCGTTGGGCAACCATTGTCCCTCGGGGTTGATAGTTTATTAGCTTAAATGAAGATCTTCATGAATTATCATTGCATTCGAAGGCGTTGGCATTCAGAGATGACAAAAAATCAAGAACGAAGGACTTTCCATGGAAGCATAGTTTAGGATTGTATCCATGCGCGGGACTGATTATTTTGTATCCCAATTCCCCTATTATGTATCCCCATTCAGTTTATTCGTAAAACATGTATAAATTTGGGTTTTGGGGTAATGGAATGTTTCAAATGACGTTATACATCCTTCAAATCGCTAGGCCTACCCTTGGCACAAAAGGGTCACACATCTGTTTAAAACGCGTAATATATATGTATGCTGCTTGTGTGAATATGTTGCTTTATTTGGAGATGTTCTAGCTCACTCCTTTCCAATATTTTTTAGAACCCTTTAAGCATAAATATCAAGTCATTATCGAAAGTACGCCCAAATACTTTTCGAATCTTTAGTTTCCCAACAAAATTTGAACTTCATTTTTCAAATCTTACTCTCTTATATCAGAAAATATTCGCCATCTCAAATCAAATAGAGATTCAAGCTAGTCGAACTACGTAGGACTTGAATTCTCCTCTGTGAGATACGTAGGGAACCTTTCAAGGCTCGGTCCCAATTTTTGAGAAATTCTACCTTTTCCAACTCTCGCAAGGATATTGGAATTTCATCTCAATTGAAAATCAGAAGGTATAAAAGGAGCTTTGCTCCACGAAAGTCAACTTCTTCGATTCACTAATCCCAAAATCAAATAGACAAATTCATGTCCATTTACCTATTTCCCTATACATGTGGGCTAGTTTATCTTCGAATGAAGCAACTCTTGTGTGTTTATTATGCTGTGTGTGATATCTTGTATTACCTATTACCTACAAAAACTAACACATTTGTCTTTTGAGTTATTTTTCTTTGTCAGGTACTCAAAATTGATTTGTGTTGAGAAATTGGTAGAACATTCAAAGTTCTCAAAGATTCCTTCCCCAATCGGAATTTGTTGAAAGGAAAAAGAAAAATGACCCAGAATAGTGAGAATACTGGTTTAACTGAAGTTGCTATAGTTCAGCCCCCTGCCGTTGAACAAAATAAATTAATTATGTAGTTGATGCAGCAGATTGCCGAAATGAGAGTTGAAATACAGAGAAGGCAAGATTTGCCTAATCCAATTTTCGCTTTCAACCCTCCAGGAGATGGAAGACCTCCACTCCACTTTCCTCCTCCAAATGCGGAACAGGCTCAGAACCCATCCTTTAACCCCGCTCAAAATTCCCCCATCATTGATCTAACTGCCCCAAATCCCCCTCACGCCTCCGCATCCTACCAAGCGCCGCCTTACCCTCAAAATACTAACCCCCAAACCTTCCCTCCTCCTCAAAATGCCAACCCGCAAGCTTGTCCTCCCCCTCAAAGCCAAAATATTAACAATCCGCAAACCTTCCCTCATCACCAAAATCAACTTACCAACCCTCAGACATTCCCCCAAAATTACCAAACCCCTCAAAATGCCCAGAATCCCTCCATTGCTCCACCCTGCCTCAAAAGACTACTTTCCAAATCCCCATCCCAAATGAACCCTATGACAACTGTTCCGAGCTCGATCACTATGAAGAACAGGAGAGAGAGTGGAGGGCAAAAGAAGAGGTAGCCAAATTGGATATGAAAGAAGAGATAAGAAAAGCTGTGAAGGAGCTGCACTGCATTCCTGAAGTCGCTAGGTTGAGTTATGAGGATTTGTGTATCCATCCGAACCTGGATCTCCCGGAAGGGTTTAAAGTGCCAAAATTTGATATTTTCGGAGCAACGGGGAATCCTCTAGAGCACCTGAGGGCCTACTGTGACCAGCTCGTGGGAGTTGGAAGGAATGAAGCTTTATTGATGCGGCTCTTTAGCCGAAGTTTGAATGGAGAAGCCCTGGAATGGTTTGCATCTCAGGAAACGAGGCAATGGCCTAGCTGGAATGCGTTGGCTAAAGACTTTATCGAACGATTCATCTACAATGTAGAGATCGTTCCTGATCATTATTTCTTGGAGAAGATTAAGCAGAAATCAACCGAAAGTTATAGATAATTTGTGTATAGATGGAGAAAGGAGGCAGCAAGGGTTCGACCTCCTATGCTTGAAAAAGAGATTGTTGAAGTATTTGTGCGGGTTCAAGAGCCCAAGTATTATGATAGGATCATGTTGCTCGTTGGATCAAAGTTCGCCGAGATAGTCAAGGTTGGTGAGACAATCGAAGACGGACTAAGAACCGGGAGGATTACCCGCGTTGCCGCCTCATCTGAATCCTCAGGGTTGTTGAAGAAGAAGAGAGAAGACATGTCTTCTATTTCTTATGCATCTGAGGGAAAGAATCCCTCAAGAAAATCCTCACCGTACCAAGGTCGTTCTCCACCTTCACAGAGTTCATACCCGGCTTGTTATGTCCAGGCTGATTATCAAACCCCTCCCCTGAATTACCAAAATGCCCCTCCTCCCGTTTACCAAACTCCTCCTCCTGTTTACCAAACTCCGCCTCCAGTATACCAAACCCCACCTTCTCATTATCGAAATGCCGCCCCAAACTGTGCAAATGTCCAGACAAATTACTAAGCTCCTCCCCCAGTAAATCAAACCCCACCCCCATACTACCAAAATACCCCTCCGAACTACCAAGCTCCACAGCCAAATTACCCAACCAATTCATATCCAAGATATCAAGCTCCCCGTTAAAATGCTCCAAATTATCATCAAATCCTCCCCATTAACAAGGCAATTACGATCCTCCTCGTCCGAGATTTGAGAAGAAGCCCGCTAGAAATTTCACTGCGCTCATTGAGAGTCGAACAAAGTTATTCGAGCGATTGACTGCGACAGGTTTTATTCATCCAGTGAGGCCTAAGCCTGTTGATACTAGCTCTAGATTTTACAGACCTGATCAAAGGTGTGCATATCATTCCAACAGTTTCGGGAATGATACTAAGGATTGTATCAACCTAAAGCACAAGATCCATAACTTGATTGACCAAAAAATGGTCACTCTCCAGACAGCTGCACCCAATGTCAATAGTAATCCTTTGCCAAATCATGGGGGCGTCACTATCAATATGATAAAGACAGAGGATGAATGGTGCGTGACAAAGGCGATAGTTTTGATCACTCCAAATGAACTTGAAAAGGCTGTGGCTTCGTTGTGCATAAGAGAGGAGAATGAATTTGTGATTCTGACACCCGAGAAGGTTGTTGCCAAGAGAAATTCCCACTCGATAGAAGTTTGTGATCGAAATGGCTGCTACCCAGCGTATGACTAGATCTGGCAAATGCTACACACCAGAAGAGTTAGCCCAGAGAGGTCACAAGAAGTATCAATCAAAAAGGCCGATCAGTGAGGCCGAGGTAGAAGAGTTCTAGAGGAAAATGCAACCAAAAGATTATTCAATCGTGAAGCATTTGGAGAAAACACCAGCTCAAATATCTGTTTGGGCCTTACTAATGAGCTCACAAGTTCATAGGCAAGCTTTGATGAAGGCTTCGGATGACACTTATGTGCCCTTGGGTACTAACAGTGATAATCTCGCGGCCATGATAAGCCAAGTCGTTCGAGGATACCGCATCACTTTCTGTGACGAAGAGCTACCCTTTGAAGGCAAGATGCACAACAAAGCTCTGCACGTCACCATTAAGTGTCGAGACAAGATCATAAATCGCATCTTGGTCGATGATGGATCTGGTATCAATATTTTCCCACTTTCGACTCTCAAGCAGCTAAACTTCGACTTAGGAAAGGTTCACCAAAACCAAGTCAATGTGAGGGCTTTTGATGGAGAGCAAAGAGACACATTGGGTGTAGTGAACTTGGGGATTCAGATGGGTCCTGTAGAATTTAATGTGGAATTTCAGGTACTGGATATCAATACCAATTACAATTTGCTTTTGGGAAGACCGTGGATCCACATGGCCGAGGCTGTGCTTTCTACCCTCCACCAGTTGATGAAATTTGTTTGGAAGGACCAGGAGTTGGTCATTCATGGTGAAGGGAGCCATTCCAATGGATATGCACCGATTGTTGATGAGGTCTCCAGAGGTTGTGATTTCTACACAGTGGAGCTGGTAAATGCCACCGGTGATGATTTGGCTCCACAGCCCCCTATGCCTTCTGTGTACAAGATGATAGCTACCGTCATGCTCCAGAGCAGTTTCGAACCAGGTTTCAGATTGGGGAAGCACTTTTAAGGAATTGTCAAGCCTATTCAAATTCCCGCCAGAGAAGCAAAGTTTGGGTTGGGATATATCCCCACAGATGATGAACAAGAGTGTTGATCGAGCGTTGGCCAGGCCAACACCTCATTCGTACCAGTCATTCCAGTGTGAGAATATGACAATGATGGTGGTCTCGGGGAAGGAATCTGGGGCCTTTTTGAGGAGGTCAACACAATCGTCAAGGAAGAGGTCGGGACATCGGGCATCCGTGATGCTGAACCAGATGAGCAATTTTCAAATTGGACCTCTACACTACTCTTGATTCCCCGCCCACTTTGGTAAAAAGGACATGTGTTTATGTCTGTTTCAAAAATCGGTGGTAGTCCGGAAGAGGCCCGAGACCCACCCTTTATGCAAGTTTTTACTTTTTTAAGTTTTTAAATTCCCCCGTTTTGTTTTAAAAAGGCTAAATGACCTTTGGTCATGGCCAAAGTTTGTGCCTTTTTTTAAGTTTAAATGAGAAGCCTCTGTTATCGAAAATTTGTTTATTTACTTATCTGTTTATGTTTTAGTTTTCTAACTTTGTTTGTTTATGATTTCAGTAATAGTAATTTAAAACCTGCCAATGTCATGTCATCTCATGAGCCGAACAAAAAAAATGAGGCAGGTGATGATGAATGTGGGGAATATGAAGAAGAAACTGCGATACCCGAACATGTTGTTGAAGAGTTTCGACAATTTGAGAACCAAAACAAGCCGAACCTAGAAGAAACCGAGACCTTAAATTTGGGAGATGAGGAATGCGTCAGAGAAGTGAGAATCAATGTCCATCTGACTGAAGCTCAAAGAAGGGACCTGGTTCGTTTGCTTAGAGAATACATCGATGTATTTTCCTGGTCTTATAAGGATATGCGAGGGCTAAGTACAAACATGGTTTCTCATAAATTGCCGATCAATCCATACTTCAGCCCAGTAAAGCAGAAAACTCAGAAATTCAAGCCAGAGCTGAGTTTAAAGATCAAAGAGGAGATTACCAAGCTGATTGAGTCTAAAGTAGTGGAAGTGATGCAATATCCGACTTGGTTAGCCAACATTGTTCCAGTGGCCAAAAAAGATGGAAAGATCATAATTTGTGTCGACTATAGAGATCTCAACAAAGCTAGCCCGAAAGATAACTTTCCATTGCCAAACATTCACATTCTCATTAATAACTGTGCTAAACATGAGATGCAGTCGTTTGTGGATTGTTATGCGGGTTATCACCAGATCCTCATAGATGAAGAAGATGTAGAAAAGACAGCTTTCATTACGCCTTGGGGTGTATATCATTATCGGGTGATGCCTTTTGGTCTCAAGAATGCCGGTGATACTTATATGAGGGCTATGACGACCATCTTTCATGATATGATTTACAAGGAGATTGAGGTGTATGTAGATGATGTCATAATCAAATCCCGTGAGATTTCGGATCACCTGACTCACTTGAGGAAGTTCTTTGATTGCCTACGTCGTTACAATTTGAAACTGAATCCCGCCAAATGTTCTTTTGGGGTGCCGGATGGCAAGTTGTTGGGGTTTATAGTTAGTAGAAGGGGCATTGAGCTTGATCCTTCCAAGATCAAAGTGACTCAAGAGTTACCTCCTCCGAAGACTAAGAAAGAGGTGATGAGTTTCCTAGGAAGGTTGAACTACATTATTTGGTTCATAGCGCAATCCACCGTGGTGTGTGAGCCCATCTTTAACTTGTTGAAAAAAGATGCCCTAACCAAATGGACCGGGGAATGTCAAACCGCTTTTGATGCCATAAAGAAATATTTGTCCAATCCGCCGGTGTTGGTTCCTCCACGAGAAGGAAGTTCATTGTTATTGTACTTATCTGTCTCGGATAATGCATTCGGATGCGTACTTGGTCAACACGATGAGACTGGAAAGAAGGAGCGAGCCATCTACTACTTGAGCAAGAAATTCACTCCATATGAGGCCCGTTATAGTCTTTTGGAAAGGGCATGTTGTGCTTTGACCTGGATTGCTCAGAAGTTGAGACATTATTTATCTTCTTATACCACATACCTCATTTCCAGAATGGACCCGCTGAAGTATATTTTTCAGAAAGCAATGCCGACCGGGAAGTTGGTTAAATGGAAAATGCCATTGAGTGAGTTTGATATTGTATATGTGACTCAAAAGGCGATAAAATCATAAGACTTCGCTGATCATCTCGCAGAAAATCCGGTTGATGAAGAACCGCTCAAAACTTACTTCCCTGACGGAGAAGTAACATTTGTGGGAGAAGACATTTCTGAAGGATACCCTGGCTGGAGAGTATTCTTTGACGGAGCAGCAAATCACCAAGGGAAAGGTATTGGAGCGGTCTTTGTGTCAGAATCTGGTCAACACTATCCTATGGAGGCTAAACTCTGATTCGATTGCACAAACAACATGGCCGAATATGAAGCTTGCATCCTTGGTTTGAAGATGGCCATTGATATAAACGTTCATGAGTTGTTGGTAATTGGAGATTCAGATTTGTTAATTCACCAGGTTCAAGGAGAATGGGCCGTGAAGAACCCAAAGATCACACCGTATGTGCAGTATATACAGAAGTTGTGCAAGAGATTTCACAAGATTGAATTCAGACACACTCCCAGGACACATAATGAGTTGGCCGATGCTCTTACCACCATTGCCTCAATGATTAAACATACAGATATAAGTTATATTGATCCTTTGGATGTAGAGGTAAAAGAACATCATGTTCATTGTTCACATGTTGAAGCGGAGCCAGATGGTTTGCTTTGGTATTTTGACATAAAGAAGTATTTGGAGACCAGAACTTATCCTGAGAATGCAACGTTCAACCAGAAGAAGTCAATACGCCGTATGGCTAACAATTTCTTTCCTAGTGGGGAAATTCTTTATAGGAGGACTCCAGACTTAGGCCTTCTCAGATGCGTTGATGCTATTGAGGCAGCGAAGCTTCTTGAACAGATACATGCTGGAGTTTGTGTTACTCACATGAATGGACTCACTTTGGTGAGGAAGATCCTCCGAGCCGGTTATTTTTGGATGACTATGGAGCATAATTGTTGCAAGTTTGTGCAGAAATGTCATAAGTGTCAGGTGCATGGAGATTTGATCTGAATGTCGCCTCACGAACTCAATGCCATGAGTTCACCTTGGCCTTTCGCAGCTTGGGGCATGGATGTCATTGGTCCAATAGAGCCAGCCGCCTCTAACGGACACATTCATCTTGGTTGCCATTGACTACTTTACCAAGTGGGTGGAAGCAACTTCGTATTAGTCGGTAACCAAGAAAGTGGTAGTTGATTTCGTCCGTAACAATTTGATATGTAGGTTTGGAGTACCAGATTCCATCATCACTGATAATGGAGCGAATCTCAACAGTAATTTGATGAAAGAGATATGTGAACAATCCAAGATCACTCACAAGAACTCAACTGCTTATCGTCCCCAAATGAATGGAGCTGTAGAAGCCGCCAACAAGAACATCAAGAAGATTTTAAGGAAAATGATTGACAATCACAGAGGTTGGCATGAGATGTTGCCATACGCTTCGTTGGGTTACATAACGACTGTCAGAACGTCAATTGGAGCTACTCCATACTTATTAGTATATGGAACAGAAGCAGTTATACCTGCTGAAGTTGAAATACCTTCGTTCAGAATCATCTAGGAAGTTGAATTGAGTGATGTTGATTGGGTTCGCAAGCGGATTGACCAGTTAACATTGATTGATGAGAAGAGAATGGTTGTTGTTTGTCATGGTCAACTTTATCGACAGAGAATGATTCGTGCTTTCCATAAAAGTGTAAGAGCTAGAATATTTGAAATTGGGAAGTTGGTTCTCAAACGCATTTTCCCTCATCATAATGAGTACAAAGGGAAATTTGCACCAAATTGGCAAGGACCCTACATGGTTCGCAGTGTTATCTGGAGCTGCCTTGGTCCTATCAGAGTTGGATGGTACCGAATGGCCAAAACCGATCAACTCAGATGCTGTCAAGAGATATTATGTGTGAACTTTCAGGTTGTATTTCTGTCATTTTCTTGTAATCGTTCTATTTGCTTGTAATTGCTTGTGTTTAGAGCTTTATCCCTCTGTAATGAACTACATCTGACCTGAATTCTCAAGAATGAGATACGTAGGCGGCCTATGTCGGCCTCAGTCACCCCTTTATCCCCCTTTTAATATTTCCATTTGTATTTGAACTACGTTCGACCTGAATTCTCAAGAATGAGATACGTAGGTGGCCTATGTCGGCCTCGATCGTTTCCTTAGTTAAATTTCTTATTTCTGTTAGTCCTCGAGAGAGGAACTACGTTTGACCTGATTCCTGCCTCAACAGAATACGTAGGCGCCACAACGGCTCGGTCATCTCTCCTGTAAGATTTCTATTTTTCTTTACAATAGAAACTAGACAATTTTTTTGAAAGGAACTCAAAAATTCTCAAGAAGAAGATCTCTCCAACAGGCCAAGACTGAAGTTACTTTGGGATTTGCAACTCGGACAGAATTTTTGAGAGGATCTCAAAAATTCCGTGACTCTCTCATCGACGATTCAAGATACTCCAAGACAGTTAACTGGGACAAATTTTTTTGAGGATAACCTCAAAAATATCAATAGGGTTCATCGAAAGTTTAGAACAACTTTGAATACCTCCAGCATGATCAGAAGTTCGAGAGTAGCTTCAAATGATCCCCAAGTCCATTACCAGATCAGATGTTAACCTCAACAATCTTTGACATCTCAAGAGTCAGATCGCCCAAGCTTCAGGAATCTTCAGAAACTTTCCAATGAGTTATTGGATAGACCCCGAAGCATCAATTTCAAAGACATTCACTAAGCTTGACGTGACATGACACTTAGCAGCGACATTTTTCAAATGTTAATTTGTGAAAATCTATTTTTCTTAAAACTTTTCTTTTATGTTTCAATTATTTTGCATAAAAATATTTTATCTTATCTATCAAGAAGCGCGAGATCGGAGAAATCAACCGGAGATAGCAAGACAAGGAGCGGACAACCGAAGAGGTCGACACAGATCAGTTCATTTTAAACTAACAATTTTTCTGTGGATGTAGGAAAAGTTTTATGCTTCTTATACCAAAGAATTGGGAATAGTAGTAGCATTATTTCATTCAAATTCTCAGCAAGGCGAGATCCATAATGAACATGCAACTATGTTCGGTGATAGAACAAATGAAAACCTCAAAGAAAGCAATATTATCGTTTTCCAGCAACTAAAGATATCTGGAGGACTTTTATCTACATCATATTATCATATATGATAATATTCTTACCCTGAGGGTTATTTATATTGTAATGTTGAATGAGACGATACCGCCACCCAGAAGATCACCTACATTGCTCGGTGAAGCATTATCTTCGTTCGGTATCGGGAAGGCATCATCTGTATCTTCGTGCATCGTGGAGAAGTCATCATTTGTTGAAGTTCTCAAAGGAGCATTAGATTCGTGCATCATGAAAAGAAGATTCATGCATCACGGAAAGAGATTCATGCATCACAGAAAGTGATTCATGCATAACAGAAAGAGATTCATGCATCGCGGGAAGATTCATGCATCACGGAAAGATTTTATACATCACGGGAAAGAAATTCATGCATCGCGGGAAAGAAATTCATGCATCACAAAAAAAGATTCATGCATCGCGGAAAAAGATTCATACATCGCGGAAAGATTCATGCATTGCTGTAAAAGATTCATGCATCGTGGGAAAGATTCATGAATCGCGGAAAGAGATTCATGCATCGCGGAAAGAGTCATGCATCACAGGAAGATTCATGCATCGCGGGAAGATTCATTCATCGCGGGAAAGAAATTCATGCATCGCGGAAAGATTCATGCATCGCGAGACAAGTCATGCATCGCGGGAAAGAAATTTGTGCATCACGGGAAGAGTCCTGCATCGCGAAAAAGAAATTCATGCATCACGAGAAAATCATAACCAGCCGCATTTCTCAAGGAAGCACTATCTACATGCATCGCGAGAAAAATCATCAACATAATACGCCAATCTATTTTATTACATTGATATCAAATGAAGAGTATATTGAAGAATTATATTACAAATATGAGATACAAGCTTTATTTGCTTTACGTCAAACTGGAGGAAGTTGACGTTAAATATTCAAGGAGAGCAATTAAGTGTCAACACGGTAAAAAAAACGGTAGTATTTATCGAAAGCATCCGAAAGGATGAATTCTCATAGCAAACCACAGGTGCGGATGACATCAAAAATGATGCAGCACAACGTGAAACTTTTTCTTAGCAGTGAACTGGGACATAGTCCAAAGAGGAATACCAGACTCTTAGGACGCGAGCTGAGGAGCGACTTCCACCACAATCAAACCACACCCTATCAGAAGGTATGATGGTTTTTCTTAGGTTTATCAGTTTCAGTTTCGCATCTTGAAAATTTTGGTTTTCATCGGAGGTAACTTTCCAATCTGAGTGATAATGCACGAAGAGCTTTAGAAATTATGCATGTGTAAGTTCTTAATTATGGGTGTGAAGCGCGCCACATTCATGACTAAGAGGTTGCAAGCCTCTTTTTCATACTCGACTTATTTATCGCTCTTCCTAAACCGAAGGATATCTTAGCATAAGAGATTTCCTTCTCAACCGATAGAGTCGAACTACAAGCAGCCTGATTCCTTGAGTTAAAGGATATGTAGGCGGGATCAATGTTGAAAACTCGGCTGTATTCCAACCATCGCTCTTAAATCTTATTCTCGAGCATTCTGGTCCCTTCATAATTCGGTATCGGAATAGCTTTTGAAATTCTTTTCAAACTCGTGCGTTAAATCAAGCATACCGAACTACAAGTGGCCTGAATTCTCATATAGCCTGAGATATGTAGGAAACTCATTCCCGGACTTCGACCATAATTCCTAAAGTCCGTACAAAAATCCTTTTACTTAAGATAAAAATGTGGTCGGTCAAAATTGGATTCATCAATTTCATTTTCCTCGGATTTCTTTCAACAAACAAGTCAAACAAGGGACAGTTGTTGACACCCAATTTTGACCCTCCCCGATAGAAATTAATTCTCAAGTTTCTTATTCTCCAAACGATTTGGAATAATTAGTTCTATAAAAATTCAAAATATTTTTTCAAGTTTTAAATTGATTTTAGTCATTTTTATAATCTTAAATGATAAACACATTTTATATGATTATGTATATAATTAGTATATTCTTTATAAATATTTAAATATCATCTCAAAAGATTTCACATTTTAAGTTAAATATTTTATTATTTTAGTTTAAATTATGATTATAATTTTTGAGTTAATTAGTGTGTAATTATTTTATAATTAATATAATTATTTTATTTCTTTAAGATTAAGAAGCTCATTAATTAATTTTCATAAATTCATCTTATTTAGCTTTTGGCCGAATTCACCAATTAATTTCAATTCCACTAAGTTTTTAACCTCAATTGGTTATAATTTTAATTCTTTGTAATTGCAATTGTAGTCATTTTCCTCACTTTATTTTCAACCCACTAGAAAGGACAAAGTTGAGCCATTCATTTCCCAATTTGCTTCAACCCAATTCATTTACCAAGACATGATTCCCTTTTTCAAGCTTCAGCTGACCCAATTCTATTTCCTCAAGTCCAATTCTTGTTCTGACAACCCATCCCACCAAAGAAACCCTCATCAGTAGCCCAAATCGAATCACCCAACCCGGCCCAGATTTCTTCTTCAAGAAACCCAGAACGTCAACAGCAGCGGAAAACGACATCAACAGCTGTCCAAACAGTGAGCATACGATGTCTTCACGGAAAGGAGCAACGCATCAAACGACAACGACGTTTTCTATTCCAATGTTCACAACGATCTCAAACGGCGACAGTAATCTCAAACGCCAACTACACGGCGTCAATCGCGCGTGATATTTCAAGTCCGCGTAGTCTTCCTCATTCGTACAACAGTACAACAGGCACAGCCAGCTCGTACAATTTCAGCAGAAAGTAGCCGCGTTTTTGATCCTTTGCTCACGTGGATGGGCGCCACATCGAGCTTCAAGACAAAGAATCGATCGGAGCCGCTCACGTCCATTCCAGCTTTTGATTTTTGTTGAAAATTTGAATTTTTCGTACAGGCAACAGCCTCCCTCAGTTTTGTGATAAGAATTTGAATTGGGATTTTCGACTTGGGCCCTGGTTCTTACCCGAAATTTTCACCCT
>JAJONR010007512.1:0-36541 GCA_029582245.1 Solanum etuberosum
GTGAATCCTAGTTTTGATAGTGCCATTGGTCCATTCCCACAAATGCTAAAAGATGGAGAAAAACCAGTGTACAAACATATTTTGTTCTCTGATTATTGGGATCATTGCTTCATTAAGAGGCCTTCTGGTAAAGCATCACTAGAGTTTGCTAAAATTTGATCCTTTAATTTTCAAATTACTTGTATGTTAATGGTTTTGTATTATAAATCTGTTATTGTAATGACGAAAACTGTCATTTTATGTAACTTGCAATTTGTTGTGATCGTGTCCATTATTTATTTATTTATTATTTATCTTGCCCTTCCTTCTGATTTAATAATCCTATTTTACCCTTTTAACGAAACGTTGTGAAACTCTTTGGATGTTGTTTGGAGTCTGAAGTGCCTCTACTAGTCTATGAATTCATTTCCAAAGGTACCCTCTATTACCATATTCATGAACTTTATGTTACTTTGATCCCGGATACTTCCACACAAGTCAATTGACTGAAAAGAGTGATATTTTATGTCAAATTTTTTAGATGATTTCTCGATTTGTGTGTGCCATCCTTGCACATGCTAATTATCTCTGTTTCTTTTAATTTAAAGTTTTATAAATAAGCTAGTGTTTCTTAAGTATATTTTTAGACTAGCTATTTGACTTTTCTTATATTAATTTAAAAGAGTTAACTAAAAAACAAGACTCCTATACACAACATGTACATACAGAACACACAGAGGAAGGAGACGCAAACAAAAAGAAGAAAACAGACACCCACACACAAGAAAGCCCCCCCCCCCCAACAAAAGTAAGTGTAATAGTTTGATATTCACGTGCATCAATATTAATATTTTAATAATTCACGGGTGTTATAATAGTACTATTTTTACTGATAATTTTTATAGATATACTAGATATCGAAGCCCGTGCTATATTTATATGGCATGAACGAAATTAACACAATTAATTAAATGTTTTTGTGATATTAAAATATTTTAAATTGTTAATTATTATAACTTTTAGTACCTTTAATGTAATTTTTTCACTCCCACTGTTTTAACTTATATGACACAAACAAAATTTTGTAAATCATCTAATTAATTTAAAATAATAGTTTAACACTAATCATCATTTATAAATAGTTATGAAGCGCATAACAAAAAAAGGTTATAATCCTAATAGTTATGAAGTTTAGTTTAAAACAGAACTTTCATTTATTATTCACAGTCAAAAAAGACCTCTAAAATCTATATTACGGAATTCATGAAAATAAATTTATTTTTTTATTAAGTTGTATTAATTTAATAAGATACTAATTTAAAATTTTATATTAATAAATAATGCTCTATTATTCTTATAACATGTAAAAAGTTAAAATTAAGTTTAAACCCACATAAAATTGAATATACCCGTAACTCACCCCACCCCGCATTAATTTTAAATAAAATCCACTTTAATCCACCCCGCACAACCTTAAATCCACTTGCCCGCATAGCCTCAAACCGACCTCGCCCTGCATCCGCCCCGCTCCATTGTCAACCCTAAATAACATCCAATTTATATTAAATTCCAAATCTATCCTCTTGACCTGAAGCTCCTCCTTTTCCCACTTACATTAATTTTTCATCATTCATTACAACTGACAACAAAGATGTGGATGTTATTCAAACAAATCACAATTCATCCATATGGACACAAAGAAGCCATCTCAATGATGATGTTTACTATACATAAAAGAAGAAGAAAAAATTAAAATATTAAATAAAAAATCAATTCAAGAATTTTGTTTGAATCGTTAATATATCATCAATATACCTCATCTCCACTCCCTTAAAATAATAGAATGAAGAAATAATATTTATTTATTCTAACAAATTTATAAAAAATTATACGAACACACATACAAAGCACGTGTTCAAAAACTACGACTAACTATTATGACATAGGGGGTAACACATTATTGCCAAATGTCAAATACTAGCCAGTCCCCACCTCGGGATTCGCGCCTCAGACTTTCAATGTCGAGGTGGGTGGGGTGGGGGGGGGGGGGGAGACAGAACGATTATAACGTTTTCAAAATGCCAAAGAATAGAAATGATAAAACAAGATTTTTTATAAAATCATTGAAGCCTCTAATTATAGGAAAATAAACAGTAGGCACTTTTTCATAATTTGATTTATCAAATACTATGTAAATACTACAAAAAAATATATTAAATTATACTATTTTTAACTGATAATTTGTATGGATATAATATACAAATTTCATCATTCATGCATATGGACATCAAGAAGCCACCTCACCAATTTCCAAATAACTATTTTATGATAATGATGTTTGATTAAACATAAAATAAAAAAATAAAAAAATTGAAATACTAAATAAAATATCAATTCAAGAATTATTAGAAGGAATGATTTTATTTTCAATATTCATATTGAGTCCAACTAAATTTGATTCGCATCGGAAAGTCTCATAATGAGAGGTAAAACGCTCCCCTAATTAACAAAGACGACTATGTATTCAGAAAAATTCGAATCCAAAACATCTGATTAATGATGAAAAATATTTACTACTCCACCATAACCCATCGTTGCTAGATAAAAGAATGATTCAATCTTTCATCATTTCATAGCCAACCCCCCTCCCCCCACATACACACACAAAAAAAACACCCCTCTCAAACCCACCATAAAAAACCCTACAAATTTCCTTCTTCCATTAGTACACACTTATCAATATTCAATACAAATGCCTTCTTCAAAATTTGAACCAAATGATGACATATTTGATTTTGTAATCAAGAAAGCAAATGGACTAAAAGGCATAGTAGACACGAGTCTTGAAATTATCCCAATTCAATGCATTCAACCAAAAGAACAAAGACTAGACAAATCCCAAATTGACAATCAAGAATCAATCCCCACAATTGATCTGTCAAATTTTGATGATTTAAATGTTGAAAAATCAATTCAAGAAGCAGCAAGCAAATGGGGTTTCTTCCAAATAATCAATCATGGGATCCCAATTAAAGTTCTTGACGATTTGAAAGAAGCAGGACACAAATTCTTTGAATTGCCAGCTGAAGAAAAAGTTAAGTATTATAAAGAAAATGCTGGTGTTGATGAATCTGTGTTGTTGTATTGGAGTGCTATTGGTGATAAAGATGAGAAAGTTTTGGAGTGGAGGGATAGTTTAAAACATGGTTGTAATCCAGAAAATGATAGCAACCTTTGGCCTCCTCAAACAAGGTAACTTTTTTGGGTTTTCTGTTCAATGTAATCTATAGGTCACGTGTTCTTAAGTAAGTAAAAAAACATACCTAAAGTATTACTTTTTTCGTGAGTTCAATATCTTAACGGTAAGATGTTTATGAAAACACATTTCGAAACTGACTAGACCAAGTGTTTGAATACAATCGCCAATAATTAGTTGACATGGAAACTGACTCATTAATTTAGAGTTGTGTTTTCATAATTAGTTGTTGATAGTTCAGATAGAAGACTTACAAAACATGATATTTCAGGTGTATTTTTTGCCATTATCTCTAAATTTTATAATGGTGTATATAACTTAAAGTCAAAATTATATGGCATATGTTGGAGAAAAATTATCTTTATACGATAATATATTAAGTATAATTCCATACAAGTAGGGTATGTGAAGGGTAGGATGTACGCATATCTTATTTTATCTTTTATAGAGTAAAAAGGTTGTTTTCGATAAATTCTCGAACACTATTCGTGAAATTTCTGACTTTGAACATTAAATCTTGAATGTTTTTAGCAAAATTCTTGACATTGTCATTAAATTTCATACGCTCTTAACGAAATTTCTGACTTTGTCACTGGTTATAGGAACCAAGTCTTGGAGTATCAAAAGTGGGCTAAACCACTTGCTAAAAAGTTGTTAGAGGTACTATTGAAGGGTCTCAATGTCAATAAAATTGATGAATCTTTAGAACCTCTCTTGATGGGAACTATGGCTATCAACATAAACTACTATCCACCATGTCTAAATCCAAGTATCACCATTGGTTGTCGCCGACACTGCGACGTGTCCTGCATCACACTGCTCCTCCAGGACGACACGGGAGGCCTATATGTCCGAGGGACTAAAGGTGATAATTGGATCCACGTAAATCCAATCGAAGGCGCCTTAGCGGTTAACATAGGTGACTCGTTGCAGATCATGAGCAATGATCGATACAAGAGTATCGAGCATTGTGTAGCAGTTGATTCAAGCAGGGCTCGAATATCTGTACCGCTATTTGTGAATCCTAGCCTTGACAGTGTCATTGGTCCTTTCCCACAAATGCTAAAAGATGGAGAAAAATCAGTGTACAAACATGTCTTGTTTTCTGATTATTGGGATTATTTCTTCGGTAAGAGGCCTTCTGGTAAAGCATCACTAGATTTTGCTAAAATTTGATGCTTTGATTTTCAAATTTTTAGTTATGTAAATGTTATTGTATTGTCAAATCCATTATTATGTAATAACGAAAAGTGTTATTTTATGCAACCATCGATTTTTTCTCTGTCTTCTTTTTCGTTTTCAATATCCACTTTGGAACTTCAAACTAATCCAAATTTGCACTTCATAAGTCCATTAAAGGGTATGTGCTCTGTATCATAATTATTTTCATTTCTTGAGCTCGAATCCAGAACATCATATTATGGATAAAAAATCTTATCTATTTCACCACAATCCGAGCAATTATGATACAAAAGAAAATTGGATATAGACTCTCTTTAGAATATTCATATTTCTCTACAAGAGGGTAACACATGATTGTCAAATGTCTGTAACTAAAAGCAAATCTCGATATCCTTCCCAACTCCTCAATGTCGGAGGTGGGGGTGGGGCTGACGAAACGAATAAAAGGTTTTCAAAATGAATGAAAAAAAAAAGAGAAATCAAACCAAGATTTTTACTGATAATATTTTTTTTTATGGATATAATCGAGTATACAAATTTTAAAAAGATGTGGATGTTATTCAAACAAACCACAATTCATGCATATGACGCCGAGAAGTCACCTCACCAATTTCCAAATAGCTATTATAGAAGATATAACCTCACCAATTTCCAAATTGCTATTATAGAAGATATATTTTATGATAATGATGTTTGACTAAACATAAAAAAAAAATAAAAAAAAATCTGAAACACTAATTAAAAAAGCAATTCAAGAATTTTGTTTAGGTTATTAATATATCATCCACATATTCCACCCACCCTCACTCCCTTAAAATAATAGAATGAAGATATAATTTTAATTATTCTAATGAATTTATAAAAAATAATATGGACATTATGACATAAGGGTAACACATTATTGCAAAATGTCAATACTAGTCATTCCCCACCTTGGAATTTGCGCCTCAGACTTCAGTGTCAAGGTGGGGTGTGGGGGGTGGGCGACAGAACGATTATAACGTATTCAAAATGCCAAAGAAAAGAAATGATAAAGTAAGATTTTTTATATAATCATTGAAGCCTCTAATTAAAGGAAAATAAACAGTAGTCACTTTTTCATAATTTGATTTATCAAATACTAGGTAAATACTACAAAAAAAAAAAAAAATTATAGTACTATTTTTAAGTGATAATTTTTATAGATGTAACATACAAATTTCATTATTCATGCATATGGACATCAAAAAGTAGGATTGTTTCAAAATCGAACCGAAAAAAAGTTATTAGTTTATCCGTAATGGGTTATTGGATTAGCGATTTTGATAACGGTTTTGATTTTTTTTATTATCGGGTTATCGGTTCTTAACGGTTTTAGGTTTTTTTCTTAACGGGTTAACCGATAACCCGATAGTAAATTAAATAATTATATTTATACCATTTTGTATATAAAGTCTTTGACTTAGAGTTTTGTTTCCTACTTTTATTTCTGGTTGTCCCAAACTCTTGGTTATTCTACAATGTAAAAGTGTTTGCTTTTGAGAAAGATGTAACCTGTGAACTCATGTGCATGGTTCATTTGGTTTGTCACCTTGTTTTAAAGTGATTTTCAATATTTTTTTGTGTGTCAAATCTTAACGGTTAAATCGATAACCGAACCGATAAACTAATAACTGATAAGTCAATATCATAATGGTTCTATAACGGTTTAGCATCTCTACAAATCGATAACCAATAAGTCAAATCGATAAACCTCAAAACCGAACCGACCGATACGCAGCCCTATCAAAAAGTCACCTCACCAATTAAAAAATAATATCTTATGATATTGAGTCCAACGAAATTTGAATTCGCATCGAAAAGTCTCATATTGAGAGGTAAAATGCTCCCTAGACGACTATGTATTCAGGAAAATTTGATTAAAGATAAAAATATTTACCACTCAAAATTTGAACCAAATGATGAGATATTTAATTTTGTAGTCAAGAAAGCAAATGGACTAAAGAAAATTATCTTTTTCTTTATAGTAATAACTTTATTTTGTATTTTTCTTTTTGTTTATAATATTGTAAGTTTATTCTTTTGATTATTCATATGTGACACTATAATAATTTTAAACTTGAAAGCTATAATTTTTACAAATAGGTTTTAGGATTTTTTTTAAGATAAAAAAATCAAGTTTTTACTCATTAAATGGTCAATTATATTTTCTGTCCAAACACAATTTTAATTTTTAAATATCATTTTCAGCTTCAATTTCAAATCTTACTTACTTTTCCTTTCAAATCTCAATAAACTCATGTTCAAACGCTTATTTAAATTACATTGTTACCATAAATTACCTCAATCATTAATCAGAAGTCTTGAATTTGGAATGACAGAAGTATTAAAAATATTTTTAAATTTGATATAAATTATTAATTTCATTTCGAGACTATTGATAATTTTATGTATATGGAATATGGAACCTTTTTTAATTAAAGAGGGAAGAACTTCATATCATTATTATTTTTATTTCTTAAACTCGAACTTGAAACTTCTGATGAAGGACGGAGAAGTCATATCTACTTCACCACAATCCTTATCGATTATACAGAATATTATGACAGAGGGGTAACACATTATAGCCAACTGCCAATACTAGCCCTTCCCCACCCCCGCACTCCCTTGAAATAATAAAAGAAAGAATGATTTTTTTAATCATTCGATATTCGAGATTCATATTGGATATAACTAAAATTGAATTTGCGCCGAAAAGTCTTATATTGAGAAGTAAAACAATCTCTAATAAAAATAATATTGTATTCAGGAAAATTTGAAATCAAGACATTTGATTAAAAATAAAAAAATATTTACCAATCCCTAGTTGCTAGATGAAGGAATGATTCAATCTTCCATCATTGCATAGCCGACCCCCCGTCTCCCCACCCGCCCGGGAAATAATAGAAGGAGGAACGATTTTTTTATCATCAGAGGTTCGATATTCATATTGAGTCCAATTAAATTTGAATTCGCACCAAAAAGTCTCATATTGAGAGGTAAAATGTTTTTTAACAAAGACGATTCTCTATTCAGGAAATTTGAATCCAAAACTTCTGATCTTAGATGAAAAAGTATTTATCACTTCATCATAACCCTTAGATGCTAAAGTAATGATTCAATCTTTCATCATTTCATAGTTCGCCCACCCCCCTCCCCTTCCCTCTCCCCCATACACACCCCTCTCAAACCCACCATTAAAACCCCCCCAAATTTCCTTCTTCCATTAGTACACACTCATCAAAATTCAATATACTAATGTGTTCTTCAAAATTTAAACCAAATGATGACATACTTGATTTAGTAATCAAGAAAGCAAATGGACTAAAAGGCCTAGTAGACACAAGCCTTGAAATTATCCCAAATCAATGCATTCAACCAAAAGAATAAAGACTAGACGAATCTCAAATTGACAATCAAGAATCAATCCCCACAATTGATTTGTCAAATTTTGATGATTTAAATGTTGAAAAATCAATTCAAGAAGCAGCAAGCAACTGGGGTTTCTTTCAAATCATCAATCATGGGATCCCAATTGAAGTTCTTGAAGATTTGAAAGAAGCAGGATACAAATTCTTTGAATTGCCAGCTGAAGAAAAAGTTAAGTATTATAAAGAAAAGGCTGGTGCTCATGAATCTGTGTTGTTGTATTGGAGTGTTATTGGTGAGAAAGATGAGAAAGTTTTTGAGTGGAGGGATAGTATAAGATATGGTTGTAATCCAAAAATAATAATCTTTGGCCTCCTCAAACAAGGTAACTTTTTTGGGTTTTCTGTTCAGTGTAATCTATAGGTCACGTGTTTCTAAGTAAGTAAAAAAAACATACCTAAAGTATTACTTTTTTCGTGAGTTGAATATCTTAACGGTAAGATGTTTATGAAAACACACTTCAAAACAGACTTGACCAAGTGTTTGAATACAATCGCCAACAAAAAGTGTACGGACAACTTAATTTTCCTATAAAATTTCGTTGACATGGAAACTGACTCATTAAATTAAAGGTGTGTTTTGATAATTAGTTGATGATAGTTCAGATAAAAGACTTGCAAAAACGTGATATTTCAGGTGTATTTTTGGCCATTATCTCTAAATTTTATAATGATATATATAACTTAAAGTCAAAATTATATCGCATATGTTGGAGAAAAATTATCTTCATACGATAATAGATTCAGTATAATCCTACACAAGTAGGGTATGGGAAGGGTAGGATTTACGCATATCTTATTTTTGCCTTTATAGGGTAAAAATGTTGTTTTGGATAAATTCTCGAACACTCTTCGTGATATTTCTGACTTTGACATTAAATCTTGAATGTTTTTAGCAAAATTTTTTATCTTGCCATTAAATCTTGAACGTTTTTAGCAAAATTCCTGAATTTGTTACTGATTTATAGGAACCAAGTCTTGGAGTATCAAAAGTGGGATAAACCACTTGCTAAAAAGTTGTTAGAGGCGTTATTGAAGGGTCTCAATGTCAATGAAATTGTTGAATCTTTAGAACCTCTCTTGATGGGAACTATGGCTATCATCATAAACTACTATCCACCATGCCCAAATCCAAGTATAACCATTGGTTGTCGCCGACATTGCGACGTGTCCTGCATCACACTGCTCCTCCAGGATGACACGGGAGGCCTATATGTCCGAAGGACTAAAGGCGATAACTGGATCCACGTAAATCCTATCAAAGGTGCCTTAGCAGTTAACATAGATAGCTCATTGCAGATCATGAGCAACGATCGATACAAGAGTATCGAGCATTGTGCAGCCGTTGATTCGAGTAGGGTTCGAATATCTGTACCGCTATTTCTGAATCCTAATTTTGATAGTGTCATTGGTCCATTTCCACATATGCTGAAAGATGGAGAAAAGACAGTGTACAAACATGTTTTGTTCTCTGATTATTGGGATTATTTCTTCAGTAAAAGGCCTTCTGGTAAAGCATCACTAGATTTTGTTAAAATTTGATTCTTTAATTTTCAAATTTCTTGTTATTGTATTATTAATCCGTTATTGTAATGATGAAAACTGTTATTTTATGTAACTAGTAATTTGGTGTGATTGTGTGTATGTTTTTTTTTTTTTTCCCTTTATCTTGCCCTTCCTTATGATTTAATAATCCTATTTTAATCATTTTAATTATCTTACTTTTTGTTTATAATAACCTTACCTTATGCATTAATTATTAACCAAAAGTTTCGAATTTGAAATAAGTTTGCCTTTGGTCCCAAAACAGGTACTGGGTATAAGATGAGGAAAAAAGGTTAAATAACATTGACATCACCAAAGATTATAATGGGGTAATCTCTCAAATACAGGATGGATAACGAAAACCCTCAATTTAAATGACACTATAATCACCAAAGATTATAATGGGGTAATCTCTCAACATCTCAAGTTTGGAATTCATTCGCTTTCAGCTCCAAAGTGAATACCGTATACATAATGAGAAAAAAATACCTACTTAAATAACACTTACATCGCCAAAGATCCATCATCAGAAATCTCGAGTTTGGCAATGAATTTGCTTTCAATGGGATGTTTTCTATTTACATTTCCGTCACTTAGAAAGAGGGGCTAAACGATCAGACCAGACAGGCGCAGATAGCTTGACCGCCTTACCTGTCATTGAAACACAAGTCGGAGACGTACTTGCTGTAGTATCGGCCATAAACCAGATAGATATTTTCTCCCTTCTTCCCAGAAAAGTCTCAATTGCATATCACATTTGATATCTTCCTGCAACAAAAATGTCAATTGCAGAAGTTTCTGAAGCATCAGATCTCATTGATTTTCTAGTAAACAAAGGAAATGGCGTAAAGGGTCTTTCTCAAATGGGTCTTGAAATTGTTCCTCAAAAATTCATTCAACCCCATGAAGAAAGACTACATTTTACCCAAATATTGTCCTCAGAATCAATACCCATTATCGATTTCTCAAATTTCAATGACCCAAAAGTTGCAGAATCGATCTGTGATGCAGCAGAGAAATGGGGTTTTTTTCAAATAGTGAATCATGGAATCCCAATTGAAGTTCTTGAAAACGTGATTGAAGCTGGGCATAAGTTCTTTGAATTGTCTGTTGAAGAAAGAAGGAAGTATTTGAATGAGAATTCACCTACTCATACTGTGCAATTGAAGACCAGTTTTAGTCCTTTAGCTGAAAAGGTTTTGGAGTGGAAAGATTATCTTTTTCATATCTATGATTGTGATGATGGTGAGAGCTCTAAGCTGTGGCCTGCTGTTTCCAAGTAAATCTCTTCTTCTTCTTTTTTTTGTAGTCACAACCTTAATCGAATGTGTAGGATAGGTGGGAGGTGGTGATCTTGAATGCAACTCGACTAATTTCACGAGTACCTCCTATCTCCCATTAGTATAATGCAGAGGTCGAGCTATAGTTCTGCTTACCGAGTTGGCACAAGCACAATCTAGCAGCCTTTTCTAGAATATAGAACTTATAAACTCGAAATCCTAGTTCCGCCTCTTTTAAGTATAAGTATAGGATAATTCTGTCCGCCAAGGCTCGGAAAAACTGCAAGGGTGGATATATCTGTATATATGTTGAGAAATTCACTAAATATGTTGTAAACGGGTTAGGGATTTGGTGGTAAGCGATGGATCGCCAGAATTCATAAATTTCAAATCTTTGATCCGTCTTTGCCTTCAGAAATTCTTATCCAGGATTCTTTATAAGTAGTATTGTCTGCTTAGAATGTTGTCACATTTGTGGAGAAAGTACTAAGTTACATTCAGTGATCTAATGCCAAGCATAAACAAGTGCGCGAAAGCTGGCTCGGACACCACGGTTATAAAAAAAATAAACATAAACAAATATGCATTTGTTAGCTAAGTGGCTATATCTAGTTTTATACCTTTCTTTGCCACTGATATTGTAGATTCTCCCCTGAATATTAGTATCTATTCGAACCATTTTTGAAGGGGAGCAAGCAAAGGTAAAATTGTCTTTGTGTGACCTATAGCCGTGGAAGCAATCACTAATGCTTGCATTAGGGTAAGTTGTCTACGTTAAGCCCCTAGGGATGCGGCCCTTCCCTTGGCCCTGCTAACGCGGGATGCTTTGTGCACTGAGCTGTCCTTTTTAGACCATTTTCCTAGGAATCCCTACTCGATACTGTAGATTCGCTCCTGAATCGGAACCCATACTCGATTAAGTAGATCCACCCCTGAATATGAACATCTATCTAGACCATATTTTGGACTAATTTCATTTTTACTTCTACAGAGATCAGGTTTTGGAGTACATGAAGTGGGCTAAACCTATTATAGTAAAGCTTCTCGAGGTGTTGCTCGAGAAACTAAACGTTAAGCAGATTGATGAACCGATGAAGTCTGTTGTAATGGGCACGTTGATAGTTAACCTCATTCACTACCCCGTGTGCCCAAACCCCGAGCTCACTGCTGGTGCTGCCCGTCATGCTGATGTTTCTTCGATCACTATGCTCCTACAAGACGATGTTGGTGGCCTTTACGTGCGAGATCCCAAAGGCGATGGCTGGATTCATGTGCCCCCAGTCAAAGGGGCACTCGTGATCAATATCGGGGACGTCCTTCAAATCATGAGCAACAATAGGTACAAGAGCGTCGAGCATCGTGTGATTGTGAATGCCAGTAGAAACAGAGTGTCGGTGCCAATATTTGTGAATCCAGCACCTGATGCAGTTTTTGGTCCTTTAACACAAGTGCTAGAAAATGGAGAGAAATTGTTGTATAAGCAGGTTGTTTATTCAGATTATTTCAATTATTTCTTCAGTAAAGGCCATGAGGGCAAGCAAACAATTGAATTTGCAAAACTATGACAAGTTTGCTGATTCAACACTCATTTCATCTATGTATATGGAATATGGAACCTTTTGAATCAAAGTAGTAACAAGCCGAGTATCACGACTCTGCAGGGGGAGAAACAAAGCTTCGTAGACAGCTTCACTTTCTCCAAGTAGATGGCTTAGTTTTTACTTTGTTATCATAGTTGTACACTATTCAAACTATTCCTCTTCTTTTTCGTTTTCGATATCCAATTTGGGACTTCAAACTAATCCAGATTTGCGCTTCATAATGCCATTAAAGAGGGAAACGCCTCCGTATCATAATTATTTTCATTTCTTGAACTCAAACCTGAAACTTCTGATGCATGATGGAGAAATCATATTCACTTCACCACAATCCTGGACAGTTATACGAACTATTATGACAGACGGGTAACACATTATTGCTAAATGCCAATACTATCCCTTCCCCACCCCCGGATTTCCTCCTCGGTGTCGAAGTCGAAGTGGGGGTGGGGATGGGGCGACAGAACGATTATAACGTTTTCAAAATGCCAGAAAAAAAAAAATGACAGCAAGATTTTGATATAATCATTGAAGCCTTTAAAGGAAATAAACAGTAGTCACTTTTTCATATCAAATGGAGGATATCGAGTTTTGATTATCAAATACTATGTAAATTCTACAGCAAATTCATCCTAACAACAAAAACTCAAAAACGTAAAAAACCTTGAAACCAAAACAAGAATGCCAAACAAAATTGACTTTGCTCTGTTTTGTTGCCATGGAGTACGTTGGACCGGCATATCATTGGCAGGCCAAAGCAACAAAAGTCGTATGGAGATCAGTGTCGCGTTGATCACACTGTAAACTACCGATAAAAGTAATTACTGTTTCTCTTTCTTTGCTAAGGATTCTCCTTTATGTTCACTGCCTGATGAAACCACATAACCTGCTCCAACCTGTGTCGAATGAGCAAAATATGTAGACTGAAAACATGAAAGAAAAGAAACAGACAGTAACCTTTCTCCACCCGCTATGCTCACACCCATGACCCACCCACAAAATTCTAAAACTAATAGTACCAAGCATCCCGAGTTCACAAAGTATAATGTAGGCATCTACCCTGTCGCAAGCATTGGTGGCTGATTCTAAGGGTCAAACCTGTAACCTATAGGTCACAAGGCCAACTGTACCATTGCTCCAAGGCTCCCCTTCATTAATAACAAAAATACTAATACTAACAATAATAATATTGTTAGTATTTTTGTTACACGAAAAAAAGAACCAGGTGAAAGGAAAAGAGGGATACCTGGCAATCTCTCAGTACGACACGTTCTTGGAGCTGTACATTACTGCAAACAACAGAACCTTGGATCGAACAACCATCTCCGATAGTAACATGGTCCATTATGACTGAGTTGACAACCTGCAAGGACGAGCCAGAAGGAAGCAAGTGACTTAATAACCAGCTAGGCAATGTATGTGGCAGCCGGATTTTCTGAGGTGGTGTCATTGTTCGGTGAATGGAGTGTAAGTACTAACTATTTCCCTTTTCATCGGAGGTAAAGAATTAATCGTACCTTCACATTCGAGCCGATCCGACAATGTCGGCCAATGACGGACTTTTTCACGCTGCATTTGTCACCCATTTGTGAACCTTCTCCTAGCATACAATGTGGTCCAACCTAAATCAGATTAATACCTCAGTCATGAAAACCAAAATCCAACAACTAGCACAATTTGTTACTATGTTTTTCGTAGCATTGACTTAGTATGAGTTGACCATAACAAAATTTCTTACATTACCCATACAAAAAAAAAATCAACAAAACAAATTAAAACCAAAAGGAAAGAATATGATGCAATGTGAACTTCTTTATTTGGCACTTGGCAAGAAAATAAATAAACAAAGATGACAACAATGTGCAACACAATATTCTGCATGTCACCAAAGAAAGATTGCAACTCACTGTAGTTTTTGAACCTAGCTCGGCTGTAGGATGAATGATGTTGTTCTGAGGAGAGAAAGAATAGCCTGACAAGTGACTTGCATCACCTATGACCTAAATCATAGAGAAAATAAACTAGCTCATAAGCAGACACGCACACACATCTGCTAGATATAAGCAAAAATACAAGGTTAAGCAGTAAATCTCACATCTCGATTTATGTCACTGAAGGCTTGAATAGAGTTTAAGCGAACACAGTAATTGCTCTTGCTGGCAATATGTACACAGCATTTGTGAGTTTTTCTTGGAGACAGAGCAGAACCATCAGGACCCAAAGCGTATAGCTCATGAAAACTTTGTGTAGAAGCATTGGTCAGCAGTTGTGACAGCATAATTGTACTATCTGAAACACCCTTAGAATTCCCATTCTCTTCTGGTAGCGCTCCATTTTGTGATAATTCAGATCTCTAATACAATTAACATCATCAACTCGTGGAGAATCTTCGATTTGTAAGTAAACAAAGTTAACATGTGGCAGGAAAAATCATGCATTGTAAGAGACTTACTAGCTGGCTCCTCACAAGATAAGGCAACACATCACGCCTCAAGCTCAGAAAAGTTTCTTTCTTATTCAGAACCTCTTGCAAAACGGTTCTACAGAGAAAAACATGGAAATGACAACCATTTTCAAACAAACTCATTTTAGAGAACATTCGAGCATAAAGGATAAACACTATCAACTAAAAACCACTTGAAATAAAAAAGAAACACCTCGAACCTCTTGAAGGCATACATATGAGCATCCATTAGATCAGCACGAATCTCCATCTGCAGATCAAAGAAAAAGGATAAGATTGAGAAGGAGAACTCCACCAAAAATAACCTAGAAGCTTGAATATTTGGATGTATCTGCACATGTGCACTGCGTTTTTAATGGTCTAATATCACTTTTTCACGTGAAAAAAGAAAAAAGAGAAAAGTTTCTTACAGAGAGCAGCAAGTCCAGTATCTCACGTTGGTTAAAAAGCAAAAATCAATAGTAGATATACATGTGATCGTATAAAAAAAAACTTTTATAACTCAGGGATTGGATATAGAAGAAATGAAAGAGAACAGATCAATATTAAAATTCCAAAATATAACTACCAAGGCCAAGCTGAATTACAGATTGCAAGGATGAGAAGAAACATCATCAAGCAAATCTATTAATCCTTCACTTATTTCCCCCTCTTTTCCCGTTCATTTCTCTAGTGAACAGGATTCAGACAATAGGAAAGGTACATGAGCAGAAGAACAAACATATCAGATAGAAAACTCATATCTTAGTGATATCACTAGCTATATGTGTCATACTGATTGGCATCATTTACCTGGCCTACTGCTCGGAGAATGCTCTTCTGGACACGAATATCTTTCTCAACTTCAGCTCCTAGAGGATATCAAAGATGCCAAATAAGGGAATAACACCAACTGATGCATGAAGGATGTAAAAGCATATGCAGGGGTCTCACCAGCAGCCACATGCAACAGAAATTGTTTAGTGGGGTCCAGTCCTATAATGTTATGGCGTGCCGGTTTCTTGGCTTTGTCCTTTCCACCAGAGGAACCTGACTCTGATGGGCCACTGATAGGAGTAGAACAAAGCATTGCAGTCACTGCAGCATCATGCCGTCTATGAGCAGCTGCCACTGCCCCAGGAGGAATATCAGAAATAAGATCACCACTCACAACCTTCATAAGAATCAAAACTAATTAGCTCACTGAAGTATGCTCCCTTGTTGAAAAGCTTTAATGATTAAAATATCAACCAAAATATCTTTTGCAGTCAGGTGGCGATCAATGGCCCTAAGAGCTCCAGCTGTCCCGACATCCTCAGGTACTGCTGCAACCTGAAGACAAGGTAACAACAAAACAAGTCCTTTATACCAACAATCGTAGTAATTAACATGGGCAAATAAGTATAACGATGAGCAGAAGATACATCATGTGAATTTCTTAATGGTAAAACTACTAGACTTATCCTGCTTAAAACAGTCAAAAGGGACCACTAAATATATATTTAAATGCAACTGTTTAAGAGCTTTAACATTAAGAAAGAGGGAACTCATAAAGACGATGTTAGGTCCGGCGAGAGAAAAAAAAATGTTTATCAGTTCTCGAACAAGAAGTGCATGGGTCTTGCAGGAAATTGTAGGACCCAGTGTTCAGGGAAGCGTGAAGCGGAAAAAAGCGATAAGGCCCCGCTTCACGCTTTAAGCGATGAAGCGCTCACATACTCATTCTAGTCTGTGAAGCATAGAAGGCTCGCATCGCTTCGCTTCATCGCTAGCGCTCGGTTTCCTGAACACTGGTAGGACCTGCAAATATACATCTTCAAAACTGTAGCTCACTTGGAAAATGGCAGATAACCAGTATCCCATTAAATAGATTTTCACACTCCAGCAAATGCAATAAGAAAAATTCTCAAAATTTGAAATTGCACCATTGGTCTCTTGTTAAAAAGTGTAAAAGGAAAATACATTTCGTGGAAGGGAACTATATGAAGTTCATATCTATAATGTCTAAATTGCAGTGGTTCCTCACTTCCTTCAAGAAGTACCTAGGGCTCGAGCACATCATTTGTCCTTTTCTTTTTATGAATTAAGACAGTATCTTCCCAGGCACCAGACAACTGTGTAAGTAATAAATATATATGTAGGAACTAGGAAATACGTCATTGATTCAACCTCAACTCATAACCTAATTTTCTATAGTAGTTTTTAGCACAAATAGGTGAGGCACTTACAAAAGATCTAGAAAAAATAGTGCGAACTCGTTGTAGAGAGATTCGAACACTCAGCGAAGATCAAATTAGCAAGACACTCAACCAGTGAGCCAAGGAACCCTTTGTATTAAGAGGTGTCATAAATAATATATATCTACAGCATATTCTATTTTTTCAGATATATTCACATATATTTATTAAACTTTTCCGACGAAGCTGTCGGATGACACCCCTAGATATAAGTGTGTCCGCCCCTGCTCCACACCCAAGTCCTGTCGGATCGACATGGGTGCAAAAAATGGATTTTGGACAATCCGAGCAACATAGGTATTTACTAGCTTGCCAGTAACTTGGTATATTTGATGAAAACTGATATGGGCAAAGCTGCTTTCCTTGCTTCCCTATAGCGATAAGCCAATTGCAATGCTGCATAACCTATCAAAAACAGTAATGCTGCGTCTGGAGAGTATAGTTGGCAGACTACCAAAGCAACTGCAGATCACTAGAAGCATGAATTTTCTCATCTACCAAAGCACTTCTCTTTGTTGTTAAGTGTTTAGATGACCAAAGGACTTCTTTTCCTCTTGTATTAGTTTTGTTTTTCCCTTCTTGTAAGAGAGAAATCCACAAGGGTCAATTGGCACATGGTTTGACACTCGGTAGATGATCAGTCCACCCCTATATCCTTCTCTACTTTAAGTTTGTTGTATTTGTCTCTTCTTCCCATCCACAAATTATAATATATCTATTTCCTATAAAATCCTTTCTTGTTGCTCTCTATGTTACATGCTTCACAGTTTTCACTGTGTGCTTTGCTACACAATGCATACTTGCATAGAACATCTATATCAATTAATCCATCAACTATGCCATAATTACAAATTAGTATTGAGTCTACTATATGAATCATCTACATCAATTGAGCATATACAGAGTACAACTACTATCAATTAATCCATCAACTATGTCGTAATTACAAATTAGTCTGACTTTACTTTAAATTTTCTACATCCATTGAGCTCGACTCAAGACCATTTCATTTCAATACAATTATTTTCAATTAAGAATTCTTAAAATCTCACTATGCACGATACGATCTATAACCACACATAAGGAGATGGACAACCTCATCACTATATGTATCTCATCAAAAAATGGCACAAAATTTCAACTGGAATCATCATGAATATTGTATATTAATTACTACGTTATTGTCAACAATCAAGACAATAGAATAGTCCAGATTAATTGATTATGTCATAATAACTTGGAATATTAAGAACTAGAAATTCGCCTTATTTCATACAACTCAAAACTCTTACAGAAGGAGCTCTTCAGTATGTTGTTAACATCCAATACAGTGAGAGTTACCACTTCTTTTTATTTTCATATTGTATCTGAGATAGAATGCATTGCGAGTTTAGTCAACATAAGAAGATTAGAAATCAAGATGAGATAGATAGGATTGCAATGCCTAAATGAAAACAATTTAGATATCTAGACTCGTTGTTCCAAAAGAATGGAATGATAGATGAAAATGTTACACATAGAATCAAAATTGGGATGGCTGAAATGGAGAAGTGCTACTGAGGTGTTACGTGATAGAAGGATGACTACTAAAATGAAAGGTAAATTTCTATATAACTATTACAAGACTAGTAATGTTATATGGGGAGTGAATTTTTTTTAAACAACCTATATGAGAGTGAATGTTGTGTCTGCTCAAGTCCAACACATCCACAAAATAAGTGTTGCAGAGATGTTGATGCTAAGATGGATGTATGGTCATACAAGATAAGACAATCTTAAGAAATGACCACATTTATGAGAAGGTTCAGATAGCACACGTCAATGATAAAATAATAGAAGGTCACTTAAGATGGTTTGTTCATGTCTTGCACCTATCACAAGATGCACCGCCCGTAGATGTGAGACCATTGTCCGTATAAGTGTTAACAAAGGACTAGGTAGACCTAAATCACCTCAAGGAAGTTGTCCTAAAGAACCTATAATCTCTTGGGATTCATGCACACTTGGCGAAAATTGAGCGCTATGGGGAAAAAAATCTATATAGGTAATACCTATTAACTGAGAATATGTTTAGTCATGTTAGCACTTTTACTTTACATTCTATAATTTTCTGGAAGTTGTTTAGCCTTTTCGAGATTATAGATGTCAGTAGAATATAATGACTTCTAGTACTTTTTATTTTAGTTTTACTACTATTAATTTTATATTAAATATCATTGGCCTGAGATGAATTTATATGGAGTAACATGATCCTTGAGAATTCATATAGCCGACCCCGACTTGTTTGGGACTGAGGCATAGTTGTTGTTGTAGTAGTAGTAGTATTAAATTCCAGAAAGTAGCTTTGACTATCAACAACCAGTCTAATACCTGCCTGTTTAAACAACGTTTTCTTCCTTCGCAAGATAATCCTTCCGACTGCAACATTTCTCTTTGCAGTGATTGTTCCAGCAGCCACACACCTCCTGATTGTTCTAGCACCATAGAACTATTCTGGTATCTATTATTGCCACTCTTCCACCAACTCTTCTTATAACTAACTACATTTGCAATACCATGCCTTTCCCAGTGTTCGTTTCAACCGGCACTGTGCCTCTTCTGATGCTCTCCCCGACAGTATCATCTCTCCAGCTCTCCGCATCCAGCCAACATTCTGAACGGCCTTTTGGGGAGCTGATATTTTCTTTCTTTTGTAATCTGTGCATCTGCTTGATGCTTTGTTAATGCCATTCTTCTTACTTCATCAAAAAAAAAAAACATTCTGAACGTTCTTCAAACTAATTCTCCAGTAACTTTGCTAGTCACTTGTCAGAAACTTCTACAATTAGTCTTCAACAACCAATTCATGTTACATTGATGATGTCATAGAGATTTGTGTCACCACACCTTTTCTGGTAATTGAAAGTAGATTTTTTTTTTCTGTGTGCACTTACCAAGTGATTTTTCGGATAAAAGAATCCACCATTACCTTTCTTTAGGTGATTGTTCACTACTCCGGCAATATTATTTAGGTGATTTCCCGCTATTCTATTGATTGTTTGGTCTTGTTTCTAAAATAAGCAAACTCAAATTACTTCAGCAACTTGAGTTTGAGAAGGCATGTTTAAACATAAAAAATTATAATAATATTGTGTAAAATACTTTTAACATTATATCATTATTAAAAGCTGGAAGAATTGCTAACAATATTGTGTAGAATAATTCTGAAGGATTATATTATAGATGAAAGTCAACAGAATCGTAAGAATATTGTGTAAAGTATTGTCAATGATTATGTCAAGGAAAAAATTTAAATCCCAAACGATAATGAAACTTTTCTAACTTCGTGTAGTTCACAACTCCTACACAAGAAGTTATCTCGAATGTTGTTAGTTAACCAAATTCAATATGACTTCAGTATCATCTCTTTTCACATAATATTAATGCTTTCCGGTTTGTAGAAATAATTCACAGCTAAGAGAGACTACAAGGTAACAGGAATTTCTGTAGCTGTTTCGATATAACTTCTAGTAATTACCGGATTACTAATATAGAAAAGGCCATTTTTGCAATTAGAGTAAACCACCTTTTTTTCAATAACAATGAATGTCATCCTTATGAAAGACTCATGTCATCCAATTAATGATATGTAAGGAATCACATGAAAGAAGCATCCTGAAACTACACACAAGAACATTTCATAATTATCAGGTCGATTTCATCAGTTGCCAAGCCTTAAGAAGCTGGAGAAACTGATGTTTCTCATGAGAGAATACTGATGAACCTACTAATAAGCTTGCAGCTATATGCCAAACAAAAATTGAAGCATGAAACAAACACTGTCCAGGCTATTAACCATCTTAATTACTATTTCTCTACTAAGCACATTTTCGTAGAGCAAATAACTAATGGAATCACCTATCATGTCTGCAATTTCAATTTGCAAAACTCAGTTAGCTTAATATGTCAAACAGCTGAAACAATTACACTACAGCTTTTATTTCCCTCCTCATAGTTTTCCCTCACAGTTTCACTTCGCCTTCTCAGTCACCAATAAACATTTTTTCAGAACTGTGATCCAAGAATTACCTCAACGTGTAATCGATCAACATAAGCATTTGATATCCAACCCCCAACAAGAAGAGCTGCACTTTCTCCTTCAACAACCTGATAAAACACCACAAATCAAACACAATTCAATAAACTTAACCCTAATTTCCATAATTAACACAAAAACAAAAAAGGGTGCTCATTTTTCAGGAAACTAAAACTCACAACAATAAAATCCTTCAAATTGTTTTCCTCAAAATGCTCCAACACATAAGACAACACCGGTCGATTTGCCACTGGAAGCAAAGCTTTTGGCACATCCTGCAAATTTCTTTTCCACATACATCATATTTTTTTTCTTTGGAAAATCACTTATAAGAGTTTATTCAAAAATGGGTAACCGTTTAAAGCGAAGAAAAACACAACAAAGGAAGAAAAAGGGTACCTTTGAAACAAGAGGGACAAGGCTTTTACAGAAGCCACCAGCTAAAACTACAACTTGAAAATCCATGGGTATGAAGTAACCTTCTTTAGGTGCGATAATGGCGATTTGGGTCCTTCAGAAAAATGGGTTTTTGTGGGTTTTTCGATTTGGGGAAGATGGAGGAATAGCAGAGTGGGTACAAGGAGAAATGGAGAAAAGCTTTTCTCAGTTCCGGGGGTTTTTAGGAGTTTTCGGTCAATTAAGGACTTGTTTTGCATAAGAACGTAATATTTGCTTTTTTTTCAAAATATTTTTTTACTTTATTTTAAAATTAGTGTTCGTTTGAAATAATATATATACATATTCAATGAATTTTTAAGATAAATATAGAGTTTTAAATCAAAGTTTCTAGGGTGCTTACTCATGGTCTATCGTGCAGTTGATGATATCGTTTCGGACTAGTTTTCTGGCCTACGTCAATCATATATACCGCTTTCTCATTTAGGAATTTCTTATGATTAAGGTTCGATCGATTTCTCAAGGCCGCAACCTATACTCTAATTTCGCTCCTGAGTATTGATTTGTTATTATTTGTTGTTTTTTTTGGTACTGAATTAAGTTAGGTGTAAGGTACGTGTGTACTCCATTCTCTCTGGTCTCCACTCTCCGCTATGTAGGAGTACTACAATAGTAATAATGTTGTTGGGTTGTTGTTATAAAATGATCATGAAATTTTCAAATACAACCTAAAGTTAAATTTCAAATTTGAAAATCAAATTACTGGTATAATATGTTTTCCAACTCTATTCGTATGATTTCAAACAAAATGCTCATTTATCTTCTGTGTAAAAGATATAATCAAACATAATTTTATTTTTAACTTCGTAAAGTCTAAACAAAATGAAACTATGAAAGTATTTGGAATCTATAGCCAAACGTCAACTAGTAAACACTATGAAATTAGTTAGTAATGAACTAATGATGCATTATTATTGTAAACACTAAAAAGTCCATTTGTCACAATCACACTTGTGAAATTAGTTAGTAATGATGCATTATTATTGTTATTATGCATTGTCTTGTAAATATCTTTTAATTTATCAAATCAAAATATTTTGGAAAAGGCACAACATGAAATGTGCAATTTTTCTAATAATTAATTTCTTTGATTATCAAAAGAGAAATCATAAAGTTCAAGCTTAAACATGTTTGTCATATATCTTTTTGGTAATTGCAATAAAGCAAAAAAGGCACAATTCTATTTAATAAAGCAAGTTTACTCCCCAAAATTATACATCATATTTATCAAAAAAGATTTGTAAACTCAATTAGTAAAACAATTAAAACAAAATCACCTACCTTTTAAGCCACGTAAATGATTTATTTATTTTTTGTTTGTGTTCTACATATTTTCGAAATTCTCATAAAATATATTTCATTAGTTTCAATTTACGTGATACAATTTAAATTTTGATAATAAAGGAAATCTTTTTGACCAGAAAATTTAGCCAGAATTTTTTATTTTTTAAAACATTTTTATCCTTTTAACTAAAAAATGAAAAAAAAATCAGTTTATTTTAAAATAAAAAAATATATATTATAGTTTTTAAAAATTTTTAATCAAATTCTGGCCATTTAGCATTACCCGATAACAAAACACAGTATTTCATTCTTCTTAATTGATGCGATACAGTTTAAATTTTGATAAAGAAATAATTTAATTTTGATCATAAATTTGCGTGATACAATTTAAATTTTGATAACAAAATATAGTATTTCATTTTTCTTAATTTACGTGATACAATTTAAATTTTGATTACGAAATAATTTAATTTTGATCATGAATTTGATTAGTCAAAATAGTAATAGTCGAATTTAGCACTCAACACAGACGCAGGCTGATCGGCGAATGACCTCCGGCAAATCGGCGGCACGGCTCCATTCTCCGGCGACACAGTCGTAGACCAACACCAACCCCTCCTTCATCCCTCTCTCAATCCTCCCACTCCGCCGTAACAAATCGTCTATACAACCATTTACTTGAACTAACACCACCTTCTCTCCGATCCCCACGCAGCTGAATCTGACCGTACTGTCTAATCTGACTTGCGCCGGCAACGGCGGCGATTTTATCCTGCACCAATCGCCGAATCCGGTACTTTTTCGTGACCCATTAAACTTCCAGAACGAAAGCTCCACTGCGTGACTGGAAAGTACATAGATTTCTCCGGCGGTCGCACATGCTGCCACAACACAGCCGCCGCCGGGAACAGATCGGGGTTTTAACCAAACTCCATTAACAGTATCGTATAAATCCATTGAGCTAGCATAAACATGAGCTGCATCAGATGCACGGCTTCCACGCGCCACCAGCATTACATTTCCCGACGCGCCTCCGAGCTTCAGTCCTCCGATGACGTAAAAAACGCCGTCGACTGAAGCCCCAACACACCCATACCTCTTCCTCGGAGCTTTCGCCACCACACTCCATGTATTACTCGTTGGGTCATACTCCTCCACCGCCGCAGCCCTCGCACAACCTCCGGCGACGTAGATTTTCCCACCCACAACCGCCGCAGCAAATTTCTTCCTCGGGAAAACCGGGCCTTGTCTGGGAACTACTAAACCAGTCCAGGTATCACACCGGAGCATCGCCGTCCGTCCAATAACGTAGATTTTCCTTCCAATCACCGATAAACGAGAATGCGAGAACAGAGAATAAAAACACCCATGTTCAAAAACAGGGTCATTCGCCGGTGTAAAAGAACAAATCTTCCATGAACAATCATTGTTCAATCTGTAACTAGCTGTGCAAAGGGCTCCATCAGAAACCGAAACAGCGAAAAGGGTAAGGCGTAAAAGGTTATGCCGGTGTCGGAGAAGGTGAAAAGTGGGGGAATCAAGAAGCAGAGACCAACGACAACAGACTAAAGGCAAAGAAGGAAGTGAAGAATGAGTAACCCTTGATAGACATTCAAGAAGAAGGTCATCTGGGAGTGCAGAAATGGTGGTTCCGGTGGGTAAAATGGTGGTGGTTCCGATGGGGGTAGGGTGGTGGGGTGGTGGGTGTTGGTTATTGGGGAAACAAGATTTCATCAGCCATGAAAAATGACGAGAGTTGCAGCTATCGGACATCAATGGAAAGATAAAAAAAATCAAAACTTTCTTCAGGTTTTTTAAGATTTGATGAGAGCTCAGTGAAAGGTATATGAGGGGTGGTGGGGTGGTGGGGTGGCGGGGGGAGCTGAGCTTTTCTTCCAATCACAGTAGGTCCCTTCACATGAATCTATGGTGTGAAAAAAGAAAAAATCCAATTGTTATTTTGGATATGGTTCATTGGTTTGTACAAATATTGACTGCGAGGCTTTGGAATAACGATAAAGTTGTCTAGTAAGAGTTGTGGAAGCAATCACCATATTATGGTCGATTGTTAATACATTACATCCCTTTCTTTCTTACGTTCTGCATGAACACGAGATGTTGTGTGCATCAATGGTTCTTTTCTTTTCTTTTTTGTACAAATATTAGGGGTCGTTTGATTAAGAACAAACTATTATCTAAAATAAGTTATTTCGAATAAGTTATTTCATCATGTATATGGGATAATTTATTTCATTACTATGACAAAAATGATGGGATAAATAATGAAAGGACTACCTAATACATCCAATCAAAAGTGAGATAAAATAATCTTACGTTTTATCCTGGGATTGTTATACGTTATTCCTCACACCAAATAATTCCTTAGAGAATAAGGTACAACAAACTAATGCTTAATGCACACTTTTTTTCATAATATTATTTATTCTTTTTGGTTTTTGATTTGGTGGCAATATCAATTTTGAGACTCGACTAATCTGAATTCAAACATGAAAATTCTGATTGGATGGTAAAGCAACACTATGATTTTATTCTTAAAATTCGAATTTAGAACTTCTTATTAATATTAAGAATGAAAGGGTACTTACTGTTCATAATAATATTCTAAAATTGATTAGGTTATTGAAAATATAGAATTTTCTCATCTAAAAATTGAAATAAGAATGGTAATTTTACCCTTATAAATTGAATTTCATATCTATCGTTTAGTATAAGTTATACGAAAATTAATATATGAAAAATAAATTAGCCAAATTACAAAGCCTTTTTCATTAATACTTAATAAATGAGTTAAAAATGTGATTACTTTTTATAATATCTCTGTTGAATCGTGTATCGCACGGATACGTATACTAAGTAATCAATAAATACTAAACCATTCATTAAATCGTCATAAATGATTTTTCTTTTGCCGCAATATTAGGAATTAAAGGTGCTATAGATTCTCTCTTTTCTTGTAAAGTACTTTAGTACTTAGTTATCTACTTTATTGAAGTATTAAGTAATATAACTAGGATGTTAATTTAATATTTATTAACTTATATTAAAATTATTAAAAGATCATTCAAAATTTCGTCTAAATATTACAAAAAGTCACGAATATCTTTTTAAATGTCTTTTTATTATTCAAAAAAATATTTAAAATATATTTTATTTATTAAATTTTTGATATAAAAATGCTCCCCATTTTCTATTAATACTATTTTTGATTTAACAAATGAACGAAGAATAGTTTTATACGAAATTCAGTAAATCAAGACAAATCTGACCCTTTTCTGTTCGATTAAATATGATCACTATATATTGAAAATTTTAATACAATGTGAATCTGAATTTTATCTAGTCAATAATTCAAGCTTGACTTATGGAAGTTGTTAATTTATATAATTACATAATTAAGTAGTTCGAATTATATTATATTTTGTATTGTTCTTCTTGCATGCTTTGAAAAGAGTAATAATGTCTTGACGTATTTGTTTTTTCCGGTGCGTTTAGCTAATTTTATTGACTTATTTGTTTGTTTGCATTCATTTTCACAATTTGAATAAATTCAATAATTATTATTTGTTTTTATGTTAAGACTTTAAATTATTATTCTTTTAAAAATTACGTAATAGCATATGTAACATAAGCTCGATAAAATATAATAATATATTCCTTATCGAGCTTATGTAAGTTACAAAATAGTTTTCTTTGTTTTACTATGAGATAATTTTTTTCGATGTTCTCATAGAAAACGTGTACATACTCCTTACTTATTGCTTCCGGGACATTGATCCAAAGTGTTTGGTATATTTGAATTACCTTTATCCCCAAATAAAACTTTCAAAACGATTAGAGTTAATTGAATCTCAAAACGAATATTGATCATCGAGCCCGAAATCAAAAGGAAAGAAGAGTAAGAAGCACGTGAGAGTATAATAAGGTTTCACGTGATTGGTTTGGGATTTTATGCCATAGGCCATGGGGTATACTGTTTACATGTGACACAACAGTCCACACCAATAAAACAAAAGTTAAAATGAAAATAAATTTGTTTTTTCTCACTTTTATAATAATTTAATATCATTTTTTCTTTTATAATATGATTTCATTAACACATAAAGTCAAAGGGTGTTGTCTCGTCTCTCTCATCATTCCATATCATAAAACAAAAAATAAATTAAAATAGTGCTAGTAATTAATAAAAAAAGAAAAATGACAACTAATTGTTGCTACAATTTTCTAGTTCATTAATTTCAATGTGATTTTTATATTATTGTATTTGTTTAATATACTTAAATTTTTGACATATTTTACCTAAGTCGAGGACAGAAGTGAACCACGTGAAAAAAGAAGAGCAAATGCACTTGATAACTTCAGAAAAATATAATATATATACCTGAATAAAGATCATATATTTCACTAAGCAACTTGAAACACTAAAGTTGATGTGGTGCATTGATATATTGCTCACCTTAGGCCATCCCAGCAAGCAAGATGATCTAGTTTTATACTTTTATTTCTAATATTCCTCCTTTTTTATTTAAATTAGTTTTCGATACTTGTGTTGCACGTATATATCAAATTATATATGTGATATATTAAAAATGTTCTTTCACGTGTATAACAAAGAAGAATAGTGGTACCTCAAATTTCGTTGATTCTCAAACTCACTCAACTACTGCAAATCACGCTTGAGTTTTTTTAAGAAGAAGAAAAATAGTAGAACTTAAAAATTCATAGTTTAAAAATAAGAGAAACCCCCTTTATTCATAGCCGACAAAGGGTCGTATGAACATATGTTCATTGTGCCTTATTAGAAAATTCGTAACCTTTCATAAAAGTCACAACTCATTAGAATAGTCACAACCCTCGAAAAAGTCACAACTCTTTGAAATAGTTGAGGATATTATAGTATTTTAACATTTAAATTAGGGGCTTCGTGCTTTTAAGGTAGTATCGATGGATATAGATAGATGGGTATAGAGGATTTGAGGTAGCAGAAGGGAAAATGAAAAGGGATGACAAGACAGAGAATCGAATCCCTACCAACATGTTGAAAGTTCACGTACCCAACCAACCGAGAGCTCGGTAATATGGGACTATAACCCAAGTGGGAGCAACAATATGGTGAAATATTGGGCTTTCCCATAAAGGTAAAGGCCTGGTGGGCTTATATCTGGCATGCCTTCTCCAAATACATAGTGGCCCAATTGAAGGAAGGGGCTGCTGGACTCCTAAAGAAACAAAAAGTTTCACGTAACCTCGACCAATATAATTGGAATAATTTTTTTGTTTTTCATTTTGAGTTATAAATTTGACTTTGATATACATTTCATTCAAGTTTAATAACATAAGTATATCCTCCAAAATGTATAGCACTGAATATGCATTTTATAATATATAGTTGTTGTATTTAGAGTGTATACTCAATGTATCTTGGTTGGATATATACTAAATTTATAATATATATTCAAATAAGTTAGTGAATATACATTGATTATACATCAAGGATACATAAATATACACTTTATTATCAAATTAAAAATAAAAGGGTGCCACATAAATTGAAATGTCTAGAAGCAAACACGTCTTGAACGACATGCCTGCTTTAGTCAGGGATATTTACGAAAAGTGCAATTACACGTGCCCTTCAGTCTGCTATTATATATACTCACTTCTCAGATAAAAACTTCATGAATGCTTTATATTATTCTCATCATATTTTTTTTCACTTCTTTATAGTTTGTTTATCTTATCCTATAAAAGTTATCTCTTAAAGCATAACTTTATATCTTAACACAAGTTTAGCACGAACTAAATTATTACATCTTAATAAAACATACCTTATGAATTATAAAGTGAACTTATGCCTCTTAAATTATATAATTCGTAGAAATTTTATTTTGTAAAACATAACTTTACGTATAATATAACAAAAAATATAAAAATTGGGTGTAATTTTTTTTTTTGGGGGGGAGGGGGGGGGGGGGGGAAGGGGTGGAGGTCACCATGAAATTCGATAAGAGTAAAATAAAAATGACATTATTAAATAGTTGTCAAATTAGGAAATGCGACAATCCTTTTGAGACATATCAAAAACGAAAATGTGCCACATAAATTGTGACAGCGAGAATATCTAATTTTGCTATCTTCTTAGTATAAGCAGCTAGAAGCAGATGTGTCTTAAGACACCATATCTATTTTAGCCAGGGGTACTTGCGTACTTCCAAGTGCATCTATACGTGCCCTTCGTCTTCTATTACATATAATCACTTTTGATATAAAAACACCATAAATACTTTACATTATTCTCATCATATTTCCTCACCATTTACCTCTGCGTCTTCTATTTTATCTTATCCGATAATAGTTATCTTTTAAGACATAACTTTATAAATATTAAAACTAAACCTTTGCCTTCATCAACATAAGTTAAGGCAAGAACTAAATTAATATATCTTAATAAACATAACTTACGAGTTATGAACTAGACAAATGCCTCTCTAACTATATAATCTGTAGAAATTTTATTTTGTATAACACAACTTTAAGTTATATTATATAACAAAAAAATAATATAAATTGGGTGTAAATTAATATTTTTTGGATGGGGTGGGGTCACTACGAAAGTCGATAAGAGTAAAATGAAAATGATGTCATTAAATATTTGTCAAATTAGGAAATGCGATATTCTTTTTGAGACAAACAAAAAACGAAAACGTGCCACATAAATTGAGACAAAAAAATACCAAATTTTACATTCTTCTTAGTAAAAACGGCTAGAAACTGACGCGTCTTGAGACGACATATCCGCTTTAGCCAGATGTACTTTCGTCCTTCCGAGTGCATCTACGTGCCATTCAATCCGTTATTTCATATACCCACTTTTCAGATAAAAACGCCATGCATGCTTTCCATCATCCTCATCGTAAATTTTCACTTCTACATCATCTGTTTTATCTCGTCTGACAAAAATCATCTCTTAAAACATAACTTTATACGTTTTAAAACTAAACCTATACCTTTATCAACATAAGTTCAGCACGAACTAATTTACTCTATCTCAGTAAAATATCTTACGAGTTATGAACTGAACTTACACCTCTTCCAACCATATAATCCATATAAATTTTGCTTTGTAAAACATGACTTTCTATCATATTATATATATAAATATAAAAAAATTGTGTAAATTTTTTTTGGGTGGGGTGGGTGGGTGGGAGGGGGGTGGGTCACCATTATAACTCATTTCTTTTAACTCCATTCTTATAAGTTGCAATGATTCATAAATTCTCAATTTGAGATTTATATATAAGTTCTTAGAACTAAGAAAATAAAAAAATCTCAGTTTTTCCATTTTTGTACAGAAAAATTCTCCCAAAAAAAGATTTGAAATTCATAGAAAAAATCTTACAAATCCATTGTTTCTTCATCTTCAATTCTGTGTTTAACCCTAAAAAATCTATGAATTTCCCCTTTTTATCGAACTATATAGTTTGTTGAATTCGCAATGTCAGAGTTACCAACAATCACTCATGTTTCCGATAGGATCGCCGTCGGCGAGTTAGCACCGCCGACAAGTTCTCGTTCTGTAACTGATACGGTTAACGGGTCGCACCGTTTCGTGATCTCTGGTTATTCATTGGCTAAAGGGATGGGTGTCGGAAAACACATCGCAAGTGATACTTTCACCGTCGGAGGTCATCAGTGGGCGATTTACTTTTATCCTGATGGAAAGAATCCGGAGGATAATTCGGCGTATGTGTCTGTGTTTATTGCGTTGGCTAGTGAAGGAACGGATGTTAGGGCTTTGTTTGAGTTGACTCTGATTGATCAGAGTGGTAAAGGGAAACATAAGGTTCATAGCCATTTCGATCGGTCTCTGGAGAGCGGACCGTATACCTTGAAGTATCGCGGCAGCATGTGGTAATTTAACTAGTTTTCTTGATCATTGTGTTTTGCTTGTATCCAATTTACTTCCATAGACATGACAAATGATGAATTAAACTATTTAGTTGTTTGTTTTCGAGAAAGTAAATTAGTTTGGGTTTGCATATGCATAATAGAATCTATTAAATGAATATTGCTTTCTTTGTTTTTATTATCTAAATCAAGTCATCAGAATTTGCTAGACCTTATTAACAGCCCAAAAGCTAGTTAGTTGGTATCAGGTAGAGATAAACCCATGTAAACATCATATCTTTTTCAAGTCAGTTATTGTTGTTTTTATTAATGGTCAGAACCAGAGTATATCACGAATCCAAATCATAAAAAGACGTAATAATATAATCCTCCTAATTGTCGTATTCTCGTTTCTGTTCCTCTTACTCACCAATTGGTTATTGTCTCCTTCACCATCCTTGATGTGACCCGTGTTACTCAAAGAATGAGAGTAGAAGATGCCATATGTTTGTTATACTATTTGCACTATAGCAAAAAGTGATAACCGTCGTTGCTCCATTAATAACGCCAGCCCATCATGATTCTTCTCAACTTTCTAATGATAGATTCCATCGTCATACAATATTTGACAAAATTAGAAATGTGAGTCAAGCTGTTGGACACAAGTAGCATAGAGAGTATAGAGTGGGTAGAATAAGATTAGATTGTCTCAGATTATTTGGGCATGTCTTGATTCCTGTGTGGATTTTTATATGGACCGGTCCATAGGTGCTATATTATGATGGATTGAATTAAAAAATGGACGGGTTTATAGGTGTGATATCATGATGAATGAAGGTGTTAAAAGAGACCGAATAGATCTTAAATACTAGAAAATTTGTATTTGAGGCTTAATTGTTGTTGGTATACTTAAACTATCTCTGATGTTTGTTACGAGTTCTTTTAGCATGGTTAGGGAGTTTTATATTAGGGTAAGGATAATTAGTGGGTATTATTCATCATCTTCTCAGACCACCAATCTACCGCCATTTCCAACCCATAATCTAGGGGTCATCCAATCTTCCATATGATCTCAAATAAACTTCATAAAATACATATACATACTCAAATATATTGTATATGTGAAGCTCAAGTGGTAGTGGTAGAGGTAGAGTACCTCATTGTAGTGAGACAAATTTCTCACCTTTGGCAGAGTATTGGTAGAATTGAAAAACCTAGAACTAGAATTAGTGGACTGGATCAACCCAAAGTACCAATAATAACTTATCTGGGTTGTATCTCAGCTAAGTTCAATTCCTTTTGTATTTTTGGTGTAAAAACAAAATTTTGAATAACATAAAGAAAATACTAGACTTTGGTGATCCCCCCTTATTGCTACATGTATTTGGACGCGACAGATGTATTTATCCGAGCTGAAAAATATGGTAGGATTCATAATTATGCAAACTGAAGGGAAGGGAGACAATTAGGTACTAAACTAGTGGGATTTGTGTTGTTTACCCTACTTTTAATTGATGTTTCTTCCCAATAAAATGTTAAGTGGGATCCAATAAGAATAAAATGGAAACGATGCAATTAAATAGTTGTCAAATAAGAAAGTGTGACATTCTTTTTGAGACGGATTAAAAAGAAAAGGGTGTCATATAAATTGATACAAAAAAAAGTCTAATTTTGTACAAGTTTAGAGATCTTTTTGTCTTATCCGATAAAATTGTCTCTCGAGGCATAACTTTATAGGTTTTGAAACTGAACTTGTGCCTTCATCAACAAAAGTACAGCAGGATCTAAATTATATCACTTCATAACTTCGTTGAGGAGAGATGAAGGTTCGGAAAGAGCTCGATAGGTTTGAGAAAGGGCGTAGCTCCCATAGAAGTGGAATTTGAGAATTGTAAACAGAAGTGAGTTGGACCTGGATCTTATAAGACATAATTTGTGATTATTAACTGAACTTTTGTCTTTAACCATATAATGTGTTGAAATTTTGCTTTGTAAAACATAAGTTATGTTATACTATTATAGTTTAAAAAATATTAATTGGCTCTAATTTCTTTTTTGGGGTGGGTGGGTCAGCATTGTAACTCATTTTTTAACAACATTCTTATAAGTACCAATTCTCAATTGAGATTTATAAGTTCTTAGAACTAAAAAAAATAAAATTCTCAGCTCCTCCATTTTTGGACAGAAAAATTCTCCCCAAAAAGATTTGAAATTCAAAGAAAAATCTTACAAATCCATTGTTTCTTCATCTTTAATTTCTGTGTTTAACCCTAAAAAATCCACGAATTCCTCTTTTATCAAGCTCTAGAGTGTAGGGAGAATTCGCAATGTCAGACGTACCAACAATCACTCACGTTCCCGATGAGATCACCGTCGGCGATAACTCGCCGACGAGCTCCTGTTTTGTGATTGATACGGTTAACGGGTCACACCGTTTCATGATCCAGGGTTATTCATTGATTAAAGGGATGGGTGTCGGAAAATCCATTTCCAGTGATACTTTCACTGTCGGTGGTCATCAGTGGGCGATTTACTTCTATCCTGATGGAAAGAATCATGAAGATTCGATGTATGTGTCTGCGTTCATTGCGTTGGCTAGTGAAGGACCGGATGTTAGGGCTTTGTTTGAGTTGACTCTTGTTGATCAGAGTGGTAAAGGAAACCATGAGGTTCATAGCCATTTTAATCGGTCTCTTGAGAACGGGCCATATACCTTGAAGTCTTGCGGCTGCATGTGGTAATTTAGCTAGTTTTGTTGAACATAGTGTTTGCTCGTATCCAATTTACTTCCATAGGCATGACAAATGAAGAATTAAACTAAATATAGTTGTTCCTTTTAGAGAAAGTAAATCAGTTTGGGTTTGCATATACGTAATAGAATCCATTAAATGAATATTGCTTTGTTTATTTTTATATCTAAATCAAGTCATCAGAATTTGCTAGACCTTATTAACAGCCCAAAAGCTAGTTACTGACTTACTGAGTTGGTATTTGGTAGAGATAAACCCCATGTAAAAATCATATCTTTTTCAAGTCAGTTATTGATGTTTTTCTTAATGGTCAGAACCAGAGTATTTCACAAATCCAAATCATAAAATAAAAATACTTATTAACACAATCCTCCAAATTCATTATCAAAAAAAAAAAAAACACAATCCTCCAAATTGTCATATTCTCATTTCTGTTCCTCTTACTCATCAAGTGGTGATTGTCTCCTTCACCATCCTTGATGTGACCCTTGTGACTCAAAGAAAAAAGAGTGGAAAGATGCCATTTGTTTGTTAGATTATTTGCACTATAGCAAAATGTGCTGTCTTTGCCCCATTCTTTTCCCAAATAACTCCAGCTCACATAATCCTTCTCAACCATCTAAAGATAGATTCCATCGTCATACACTATTGAAAAAATTAGAAATGTGAGTCAAACTGTTGGCACAAGTAGCATATGGAATGGATAGAATAAGATTAGGTTGTCTCAGATGATTTGGGCATGTCCTGATTCCTGTGTGGATTTTTATATGGACCGGTCCATAGGTGCTATATTATGATGGATTGAATTAAAAAAATGGACCGGTTTATAGGTATGTTATGATGATTGTAGGTGTTAAAAGAGGACATAATAGATCTAAAATACTAGAGTTCTAGAAGATGTTGTCTAAAAAACCTAGACTTTGTCGGAATCAATGAAGACTTGACTAAGAACATATTTTAATGGTAGCAAAGGATCCATGCAAACAGGATATTTTGTATTTAAGGCTTTATTGTTGTTGGTATGCTTAAACTATCTCTGATGTTTTTTACGAGTTCTTTTCCTATGGTTAGGAAGTTTTATATTAGGGTAAGGATAATTAGTGGGTATTATTCATCACCTTCTCAAACTGCAGTGAGACAAATTTCTCACCTTCGGGAGAGTCTTGGTAGAATTGAAAAATCTAGACAAAAAAACAATGATTTTGATGTTAGAACTAGCATTAGTGGACTATATCTACCCAAAATACCAATAATAACTTATCTGGGTTGTATCTCAGCTTAAGTTCAATTGTTATGCCTTTTGTATTTTTGTTGTAAAAAACAAAATTTTGAATAACTCAAAAGAAAATACTAGACTTTGGTGATCCCCTATACCTAAATAGAGAAGTTTTTGTACCTGTAATGGGAAAAAGATTCTCTTCCATTTTGACAGGAACTTGAAAAAAAGAAGAATAATCTTGTTTATGGCATCCTGATTAGCCTGCTTGAGCAAACTTTTCTATTATTTTTGCTATAATCTTTTATACTGCAACTCAAGACTTTTCCTGAAGTAGTTTATCTGTGTGCTAATAGGGGATACAAACGGTTTTTTAGACGAGCATTGCTTGAGACTTCAGATTATTTGAAGGATGACTGCTTGAAGATTAATTGCACTGTTGGAGTTGTGCGCTCTACAATAGAGTGTTCGAGCTTGCATACAATTCAGGTCCCAGACCCGGACATGGGAGCACATTTTGGCATGCTTTTGGAAAATATGGAAGCTTCAGATGTTATTTTCAATGTGGCTGGTGAAATGTTTCACGCCCATAAGTTGGTATTGGCTGCTCGTTCTCCTGTATTCCACACTGAATTTTTGTGTGGACATGAAGGCGATGCGCAGGAAATTGTGGTCAATGATATGGAACCTGAGGTCTTCAAAGTGAGCATCTCCTTTTATCTTATTATGGCTATTTTCTCTTAGAAACTCTACTCTTCTTGTTTTTTCAATGTATATCTGTTTTTAATATCATTATCATATTGCTCCATCTGTCTGGCTGTAATTGTTTCTTCATATTTGCTTTTGCCAAAAATAGATTAGAGTTCTTTCAAACTAAGTGGAATTCTAACTCACTGCTCTTTGGATTTTTCTTGTACAAGGCTATGCTGCACTTCATATACAAAGATGCTCTTGTAGAAGAAGAGCTTGAAGCAACTAGAACTTCTTCTACTACCCCCTGTATATCTGACACTCTGACAGCAAAATTGTTATCAGCAGCTGATCGGTATGATTTAACACGACTGAGGAGGTTGTGTGAGTCTCATCTTTGCAAAGATATCTCTATCGACTCGGTTGCACAAATTCTTGCTTTAGCAGACCGTTACCATGCCGCTGAGCTCAAATCAGTTTGCCTAAGTTTTGCTGCTGAGAATCTTTCTGGTACGAGATATTTGTATTTGCATCATGTTCCCTTCTTTGTGTGGATATCTCATGCTTTTAGATTTAAATTGTTTGTATCTTCACATGTTGGATTGGAACAAACTTAAATGCTATGTTTCGTTGTATCTTTGCTATGAGACATTGACCATGCGCAAGACTCCTCATCTTCTCGTTATATAGTCCTATCATGTTTGTCATTTGATGCACCACTGCTTCAGTCGACATTCCTTCTCAGATGTCATTGCCACCCACCATTGACCATGCGCAAGACTCCTCATCTTCTCGTTATATAGTCCTATCATGTTTGTCATTTGATGCACCACTGCTTCAGTCGACATTCCTTCTCAGATGTCATTGCCACCCACCATTGACCATGCGCAAGACTCCTCATCTTCTCGTTATATAGTCCTATCATGTTTGTCATTTGATGCACCACTGCTTCAGTCGACATTCCTTCTCAGATGTCATTGCCACCCACCATTGACCATGCGCAAGACTCCTCATCTTCTCGTTATATAGTCCTATCATGTTTGTCATTTGATGCACCACTGCTTCAGTCGACATTCCTTCTCAGATGTCATTGCCACCCACCATTGACCATGCGCAAGACTCCTCATCTTCTCGTTATATAGTCCTATCATGTTTGTCATTTGATGCACCACTGCTTCAGTCGACATTCCTTCTCAGAT
>JAJONR010007513.1:0-15212 GCA_029582245.1 Solanum etuberosum
GAAGAAGAATCTTGAAAAAGTTTGAAAGAATCTTGAAAAAGATTGAAAGAATCTTGAATGGAGTCTTCTACTTTGATTTTTCCTTAGGGTTTTGCCCTAGGGTTTGAGAGAGAAGAGAATGATGGATTAAAAGATGAAAATATGATTGTTTTGAGCCTTATATTAGTTAAGAAATTCGCAACTCTCACCTCAAGAACACAACAAGAACTTCATTATCAAAGAACGAAGCACAAAACCTCGAGAACTCAACAAGATTATCAACATACTCAATCTCATGGATGAAATTCATAAAAGAAACTCATGATTGGCGTGTGGGCGAACAAACTCAACACTATGGAAGCTTGCATATACCTCAAAGAACTAGGTCCTTGGCGAAATCTTGAATTTCTTAAACGAACGCTTGGAACTTTAAACTTTTTCTCCTTTTTTCTCTTCTTTTCTCTTCTTGAACGCCTCTAAAAACCTTAAGCGTATTTTATGAATAACTAAAACTAATTCCAGTCAGTTTAGACTCCTAAAACCGTACTTAAAATGCTTAAATCCGATTGGGTAAGGAAAAGACCAAAATACCCCTCGTATTTTTGGGTAACTCTCTTTATTTAGACAGCCTGACTTCAAACGGGCATATCTCTCTCCTACAAGCTCAAAAATTAGCAAACTCAGTGGCGTTGGAAAGAGGATTCCAAGACCTTTAATTTGATATCTTATGGGTCTCCTAACTCATCCTATGCTGAAAGTTATGGTCGTTTGAAGTTGACCAAAAACTTAAAAGAACTTAGGAATGACTTGAATGAACTCTCTTCTAAAACCCTAAGCGTATTTGGATTTATGAAAACTGACCCAAATCAGATTTGTCCCCAAAATATTACTAATTGGGTAAGGAAAAGACCAAAATACCAATCATATTTTTGGGTAACTTTCCTTATTTGGACAGCCCGATTTCAAGCAGGCATATCTCCCTCATACAAGCTCAAAAATTAGCAAACTCGGTGGCGTTGGAAAGAGGACTCAGAGATTTTTCATTTGATATCTTATGGGCCACCTAACTCATCCTGTACTGAAAGTTATGGTTGTTTGAAATTGACCCAAAACTTAAAAGAACTTACGAATGACTTGAATGAATTCTCTTTAGCTCTCTTTGAAACTCAAGGTGGTACATCTAGTGACCTTAACACTTCAGAAAATTTAAATTCCTCGGTAAAATCCTACTCACAACGAAGGATGGTTCGAGTCTATGTTCAAAAATTTTCTGGGGTGTTACAATTTATGTGAAAATGCCTTCATTTCATCGTTAAGAGAATTCCTAAAGTGACCCAAATCGTTTATGACTTGTTGGGCCTGCCATCTTAGTCACATGGTTGTTCATTTGGTTTTTGCACAAGTTTATGTCTTTTAGAGCTTTTGAAACATGAACGGTTGACTTCAGTCAAAAGTTCACGAAAATGACCTCAAAAATGCAATTATGAAGGTTCTATTAGCTTCACAACATTGAGTTTGGTCTAGAAGGACCTTTTGTGTGGATCCTGAGGCTTCTAGGCTAATTTCAAGCCCCATTGTTCATTTTGGCAAAAAATGGAGCTTGGATAGGACTCACTTTTTTTCGAAATGACCTCGATTTTAAGTTTTGAAAATTTCAAATTTGGTTTGATAGCATATTTCATTTGTGCGCATAGGATTCTGAATAAATCCTAAGCACCCCATTGGAGAATTCTAGAAATGGCCAAACCAGCTGATGTGCCTCAGCTGGTGTAACCCAGTAAAGAGTTCATGTTCGCGGGCCCCTTGGCCACATTCATAAAGGCCTAGTTTGTATGGTTTACAATTGTGTGGCCTTAACACAATTATGAGGGTGTAGCCCATTTTCCCTTCGCATTCGTGAGCTCTCCTTGTCGCGATCGTGATAAGACGCTAACCCAAATTGACCACCTTTGGACATTGTGATCACAAATTTTGACCTCCACGATCACGGGGAACATTTTATTAGTGGGCCACGATCCAGACCCTTTACCTCACGATTACGATGAGTTAATCCGTCTCATTTCTTAAAATAAGACCATATGCGATCTGTTATTATTCTCAATTTTTTTTTGGTGATATCTCCCTCAATTGAGCTCCATTTTGGGTGATTCAAAGTCATGGACGTCAAAAAACTTCATGGCTATGTGGTTTGGTTTTTGAGAGTGTCAGGGTGTAATGACCCTCTCAGTCATCTCTTTGTGAAGGCCTTCTGTTTGTCATTTAGAACTTTCCCATATTGACCCCAAGTCATTTACGACTTATTGGGACTGATAGTTTGGTCACCTTTTCGTTCGTGTGGTTTTAATGATTTTTTTTTATATTTTGGAGCTTTTAAACCTTAAATAGTTGATTTCAATTAAAATTTTAGGAAGACAACCTTGGAATAATATTCTCATGGTTCCATCAGCTCTGGAAGGGTAATTTTAGACTAGTTGTATGGTAGACACAGATCCTGAGGCTTCGGTGCAAGTTTATGTAATTAGGAATTTTAGCTTTTAAGTTTAGGCCTTACTTTGACCTTGATCAACATTCTTGGTAAACATTCCCAGATTAGAATTCCTTCATTGAGGTTAGCTTCGAATTGTTGAATTTGATCTAAAATGACCCTTTTTACGGATCCCGAGGTTTTCGGACTAATTTCAAGCCCCCTTGTGGATTTTGGCTTAAGATGGAGTTTAAGTGTGGGAACCACTTTTTGTAGAGAAGACCACCAATGGAAGTTTTGAATGCTCCATTGATTCTAAAATATCGAATTTGATTCGGTTGCATATCATGTTTGTGTGCACGTGGTCCCAAAAGAATTCTGAACACCCGTTGGGAATTTTAAGGTTCTTAAACCAACCGATATGCATCAGCTGATGCATGCACAAAATGGTGTTCCGGGGCCTAGGGCTAGGTTCATGGAGACCAGAGAGCCTGGTGGCCGCGTTCGCAGGGAATAAACATGTTCTTAGGTGCCTAGCCGCGATAGAATGGTCTTAGTTCTCTCTCAGTCACATTCACGAGGGCCCAACTGTGTTAGCAACCTCTGTGTTCATGGGGCACCACCACGTTCGCGAAGAAGGAGTTGGTCTGGTCTATTAAATAAACCACACACCGATCTACTTGAACTTCAAAAGTTATAAGTGTGATTTCTCACTCATTTCACCTCCAAATTCAGTGATTAAAAGTCTTGTGGGTTCATGGAGCTTGAAGCTACAAGGGTGAGTGATCGGGAAGTGTTGGAGACCTGTCATTTGAGGTAAAATCATTGTTTTCAGAACTTTCTTAGCTTAGTTTGTTCTTTAATGAAGAATATTATTGTATGTGTTGGTTTCCGCTGTTTCGAGCCCCAAATTGTGTTCCATTTTGGAACAAATGTTTGGGATATTGTTTAGGACCCTTTGACATAGGCATTCCCAAATTTTCCGGTGTAGGTCTCATGATTCCAATTTTGATTCCAAAATTGGTGCATCTCTGTTTTAAGTGAATTTAGTGTCTAAATGACCGTATTAATGTTGTGATTGTATTTTTGATAGCGTGAAAACATTTGAATACAAAAAGGAAAAGCTTAGGAAATGTGATTTGGAGCACGTGCGGTTGGTCTAAAGGTAGGCTACGGCTTCCCATTCCTTAGATTGAGCTTGAATACGTGAAAGCATGTTGATTTGAGTGAATTGGGGGTGGATACCTAGTTGATCATGCTACTTTACATAGAAATCATATTTTAGGCTTATATTTAGATTTTTGGTATTAAAAGCATGCTAGTTGGGTCATGTGATCATTCTTACCTTGTGGTTAGCCTTGAATGATGTTATTGTTGTATGTTTGATCATGTTTGGCGTTAGTTGAGACTTAGACTAGTGCTTGCCATAGACTTGCAATATTTGGAGCCTTTAGGCCTTATTTATACTCTTACATTGTTTTAGATGGTTTAGCTCCCTATAGAATTATGTAGCAAACTTGGGTCTGATAGGATAAGCCTTAGATAAGGTGTGAACTTAGATTTGACGACCTTCTATACACTCTCTCTTTTTCTACAGCCCCATATGCAACATTTGATATTTTTGGCTTCACTAGGCGACTTGGGTACAAAGTTGGTTCGAGCTTGGAGTGTTGTACTAATTACTTGGGGGTTGATGTCATTCTACGCTTGTTCTTTGATGATGGTTTGACATGAGATCCTTCGGCAACCCTTTCTAGTCGCAGATTCAAGGTTTGGTCATGCTGCTCATTATCCTCTACAGAGTTGATTACTACTAGTCATAGATTCAAAGTCTTCTCATGATACTCTAAATCCTCTACTGAGGCGATGCGAATCATTTACGACCTATGGCCCCTTTGGAGACCATATGTTGTTCGAGGTTCGGGCTCTGCACTCCTTAGCTTTGGGCGGATACTATTGGTTACTTGGAGGTTATTCGTGGTTAGAGGTCTGGTATATGCCTTCTATGGATTTCGACTAACAATATTATATTCTTAGTAAATTTAGCTATTTTTTGTACCTATCAGGATTATGGGTGTAACACCTCAGATTTGAGAAAATAGAAAAATGCAGCTTTCCAGGACCTGGTGTAAGAACCACGGAAGCCATTGACGGTCCGTGGTTTGACACACGGTCTGTAGGTGGGGTTCGTCATTGGGCACCAAATGTTTATGGTCTCTGACCCCACCCACGGTCAACTAGGACGGTCCGTAGTTGGACTTACGGACCGTAGGTCTGATCTTAGGTGAGGGTCAGCAACCAGTTAGAAGGAAATTGTTGTTGGGTCAACTTCAAACGGTCATATCTTTTTTCACAAAATGAATTAGGTGGCCCATGACATATCAAATAAAAGATAATTGAATCCTCTTTCCAACGCCACCGAGTTTGCTAAAACCCCATCTCCGAGTAAAAAGTTATGCTCGTTTTAGTGAAGCCCTGTCGGGCAGAGCTTGACCGACGACCCCTACCTACGGTTGGTAGCTCAAACGACGGTCCGTAGGTTCATCCGTGGATGGCCTTCGCCAGCTTTTAAGTTAGGGTTATTTAGGTCTTTTTCTATGCGTTGGTGCCCTTAAACTACGTCGTTTTACACCTAAACTACGTTGTTTTACTCAGTTTAAGCCTAATAACTTAGTCAGACTTACCCAAAACCCTCATTCTCCAAAATTCACCAGAACTTAGAGAAAAAAAGAGGAGAAAGAGTCGACCAACCCCTCAAGAACACACAACAGGTTTTCTTCAGTTCCACCCCCAAAATTGAAGGATTTCTCTGTAGATTTCATCACGAGGTATGTGAGATTTCACTAGTGGGTTCCTTTCATCCACTAGGTCCCTAGAATTCAGTCAGATTCTTGATTCCCTATACATTGTTTAGACCTAGGGTTTCTAGAACTTTAGAAAATTGTTGTGATTTAGCTGTTATATGTTCTTAATCAGATTATCATGTTTTCGTGACATTGTTGCTTAGTTCCTTGCATGAAACTCAGAACTCTGGTTGTGTAGATTCGTTAGTTCATGAATTACACTAGCTAGGTCAGATAAACAAATATACATGTGTTTTATTATCAGTACTTAAATGTTGAATTCTCAGTTAGCATGTCAGAATATTGAGCTAATCCAATATTTCAGTTAAGTTGTGTCCTACACATTCCAGTTGGGAGTAGGCTTAGCACCGAGTGGACTAAGGTTCAGCGTACCCTCATTGTCCTAGAACTACGTGCCCCTTTAGGTTTATAAGTCCCCTCTATTGGGCATCAAATTTAGTGATCACGCCAGTCATGCCTTTATACTCCTGGCAAGATATATTGGGTCCTCTCGATGGGGCGTATACATCGAACTCCACGTTTAGCTCACGTGGTTTTATGTCGATTAATAGTAGTTCCCACAGTCAGACTCTAGTGCATTTGACCAGGTTTTCAGTTATACTTCAGTATTCAGTCTCAGCATGTTAGTTTCATGATTATTACTTGGTTATTGCATATAGTTCAACTTTCAGTATATTTCAGCATTTACATTCAGTTCAGATTATATCATTGCTCAGTATACTTGTTCAGTTTATGTATTTTGTTCAGCTATATCACATATCCTGCATGCTCAGTACATTCCAAGTATTGACGCATACTCTGCGCTACATCCTTTCATAATGTAGGTTCAGGTACTCAGCATCCAGATCACGCATAGATCGGTTTCCGATCTGCATTTCAGCAGCTTTAGTGGTGAGTCCTCATACTTCAAGTACAATAGACCTGTTTTCTATATTCAGTCTTTTATTTCAGTTTCAGTTTTGCTAGAGTTAGCTGGGGGCATGTCCCAACAATTATAGTCAGTAGAGGCTTTTTCATACATAGTATTAGAATCAACTTTAGATTTGAGTTTGATCTTTCAGTTGTTATTGAACTCTCAGTACATTTTCATATATTCAGACTAGTTGGGTGTTCCCCACTTTCAGTTATCACTGTTTTAGCTTCCGCATAGTATCTGTACATTCAGTTATTCTCAGTATGCTTGATATATGCCAGACACATGGTTAGCTTGGGGTCACTCGTGATCCTAGGTCCCATGTTACGTCAAGGGGGTAGCCTCGGGGCATGACAATGGGGGTTCATTTGGGTTTTACTTAAAGTTGAACACGAGTGTACCTTTTAGCTTATAGGGTCCAGTTAGGTTTAGTTGAGTTATACGTAATTCTTATCTATTTTAGTTCACTCGTGTGCATTTCTTTTAAATTCCACTTTGATCTCTATTTGTGTCTAAATTCTATCATTTCATATTGTTTTACCTTTTCCTACTCAATCGGCCTATGATGCCTACTGACTACCTATTATTTTGGCACTGTTACTAGAGTCTGCATCTAATTCCTAATGCAGGTCCGAGCACCAGATACCATTGTTGATTACTCAAGCCTATTGTAGCTTGGATAAGAGGTGAGGATGAGCACTTTGCATCCTGGACTTACTAATAATGCTCCAATGACTCTAAAACCAATTAGAAGAGTAAGAAGTTGTTAGCAATAAAAATACCCAACAAGAAAGTTGGGGTCAAATCCTACAAGGAGTGATATAATGCAGGGAATTCAATTGTCACACCCCTTTTCCGCGCATAGGCTGAAGGTTTTTCCAATTTAAGTGATGGTATTGATTAGAGATTATTTTATTTTTTCCAGAGTCGCCACTTGGAATTGAGTTATGGTGTTCCAAGTCACCTTTTTTTTTTATCCATAATCAAAAGGAAATGACTCTTTATTTTGGTCTGCGAACTAGAAATTCAGGTAAGGAATTCTGTTGATCAAGGGAAGGTATTAGGCATCCCTCGAGTCCCGTGGTTCTAGCACGGTCGCTTTTATTGACTTATACTTATTTTAAAATATTTTTGGATATATTATTTTAGGCCACGACTTGTCCACATTTTTATTGATGAACTTTTATTTGGTCTCAACCTAGATGCGTAACCGCATTCTTGGTTTTGATATTTAATAGCTTCGAAGCATAACTACTTTATTCTCTTGAGTGTGTCACCTAATATTTTATGTCTCACATCTTGATTTTAACAAAATAAAATATTTATTAGAATAATTTTACCAAGGTGTGTCACCACATTCTTGAATTTCTTTTAAAGGTTTCAAAAAATATGTGTAACCACATTCTTAATTGAAAAAATTTCCTTTTTGATGTGTCTAAGATTTTGTCTAATCATTATAAAATTAATAATTTTCCTTTATACATAAAACCAAAAATAAATCTTTATGTTGCGGATACAATATATAATTCTGACATCATTTTTATATACTTTTATTTTATATTTTATATTTTTATTACTCTTAACGTCAAAATTAAGCATACACTTTCTAATCAAACAAAACAATAACACATTTTTAAAAATTTATCTCATTTTTGTTTGATAAACAAAATAATAATAATTTATTTATTTAGTTTTAGCCTAACTATACCTACTTTATCATTATTATCTAAATCAAGACAAGAACAATGTCATGACCCGTTCATTTTTAAGAGGTCACAACTAGCGAATAAAAATAAATAAAATAAAAAGTAATCATTGTTAAAGGTACCTTCGTTCATTAAACAGAGATATAATAGCTAACAAATTGTTCATTTCAATCAAGTTATGAATAAAAAAAATAGGAAAACTTATCATAAAATTACATTAAATTCCTTAAATAAATTAAAGAGATAAGGTAAAGTTGAATACCGCAAAATCTTAACCGAAGCTTGATTAGAACACCCACAAGTTTTTTGTAGGTTGTTTGTGATGGTATATGTATTTGTGTTGATAAGAAAATAATGGCTAAGAAAAAAAAATGTGAATGTATGATTATTGTTTGAAAGAAGAATAAAATAAAAATGTGATGTTTTTCTTTTTCTTTCCTTATTTGCTGCCTTTGTTTGTGTAGTTGGAAGGAAAAGTCACTTTTTGGGTTTTTTTTTTTCCGTGTCTGTGTGTTACTGTAGAGTGTAGTATATAGTGTGTAGGGGTGAGTTGATGTGTTATGGGTGTAAGTGGGGAGTGGGGGTAATGTGAGGGTAGTGGGGTAATGGGAGATGGGTGAGGGTAGTAGGGTAAATGTGGGTGGAAATGGGTAATGGGGTGAGGGTAGTGGTAAGTTAATTTTTTTTAAAAAAAAATTAAATATAATAAATATTATAAAAATGTGAGCTAATAAAAATACAAGAATAAATGAATAGCTACTTAAATTATAATTAAGAAATACTAGCTTATTAATAAATCTAATTTAAAAGAAAATACATATTTTTTGTAACTTTCCATTTCTTTTTTGTTAAGCAATTGAAAATAAAACCTACCTTAAAAAGTGATTCTATTCTTGTTGTTTTCAAATCTTTTAAAATAAACTGTATAAAATAAGATAAAAGTCAAAAGTATTTAATTTAAAATTTTAAAATATTTAAACTCTAAAAATGTTGTAAAATTTTAGGTTCGGTCAAAAATTATGTGTCTACATCAATTAGGAAATTAAGAATGTAAATTGATTCATTGTAGTAACTAGAACAAATGGATTGATGATTCCACCAAATTTACTAAAATAGTTTTGGTATCAATTATCACAATTAAACTAAAATCGGGGATTCAAACAAGTAAGAGACAATCTAGGGGTGTGGGGGATTGGTATCGATGTCAAATTGGGGTACAAGTGCTTGCTCAATAATACTAAACAATCATGGATATGCTGGGTAATCTTCAATGACACTAATATTCTTTCAATCTTAAAACATCATCTCATAAAATCTCCTTTTTGTGTCATCTATGTGAATCACAAATCAACCCAATACCTTACTAAAATCTCTCTTTTGAGCAGATTTGGCAACGATAATTGAACCACAACTTCTCTTTCAAGAAAACTACATCAATCAAAACTTAATTGCAGGCAATAAACTATTTACCCGCATCAGTTAATCTCTTTCAAGCATCCATCGAAGATCTAGACTAGGATTAAGTTTACAACCTTAACCCATAGACTAACCCCATAAAAATAGCTCAAATCCATGAATGTACATCAGTAAAACAGAGCAAGACAGAAGACCCACTAAATTAAATCAAGACTCAACCCCATAGTCGCACCCCTAGAATTGGGGTTTTAGCCAAACATAATAAAAGTAAAAGAAAGTATACCAATTATGTTTACAACTATTGGAGAGTTGAATTTAAGCAATAATGTTCAACACCCACTTTGATTTGAACCCTCAAATATCAATTACAAGATTGTTCAAAAACCCCAAAAACTAAGAAGTCTATTTCTCAAAGGGAAAAAGTTCTCAAGATAAATTTCAAAAACAAAAGATTAATTCAGGATCTCATTCATTTTCTCTTCCATTTCTCTCTCATTTGAGATATTTGTAGTTTCCCCAAAATTAGTCCAAAATTCCACGTGTGACCTATTCGGCGACATTAGTTAGGTTCACCTAACACGTTTTGCAGATCGCCATTTGCTCTTAGCTCGCCCTATCTTTGCTTCATGCTTGAGGTGTTTGAACCTTAGTTGGTGAACTTGATCGAGTCAGACTTTCACATTTGGCGAATCGCCGATTACCATCCTTTTCGCCCATTCAACCTTCATTTTCACTCAGAAGACTATCACTTCTGGCGATGGAACTTCTAGCTTGCCGAACGACTTCGGCAGATCACCATTTCCACTTCTAGCTTACACTCTTTTCAATGTTTTTGGCCTCTTTTTCATTGATTCATTCTTGTTTTGTCCTATTAGCCTTCATAGCTACAAAACATCAATATCATCAAAATAAGACATATATAGGCATTGAGGACACTAGTTTTTGAACTAAAAAGTCCTCAAATGAGTAGAATTATACCATTCATCAACACCACAACTTGAATTCTTGCTTGTCCTCAAGTAAATCAAGAACACAATTAGTTCAACAAGGGTGTCTACAAGATTTCTCAATTTTGAGTTAACATGCAAGTTTCCTCAAAAGAATACTACCAAGTATATGAAATAAATCAATCATGGTCAAAAAGCTTCAAATGATGACTATCAGGTATAAACAAAAGCTCAAGCTCACTAATGCTCCCTTGTAATGCAAAACCATGCTTCAACAAAGCATTCAAGTTCCCTCACAACAAAAATGATTCCATGCTCTCACAAAGAACATCCACAAATAAGTTAGGAATCAATACAACTCTCACTATCCAAAAGAGAAATACATGCAAGCTTCTTCCCAGAGGTTTTTCATATTTTCCAATCATCACACAATTAGTTTTTGTGTTTTTAAAAAAAGTCATATCGTTGAGAACTTGAAAACCGTTCTTAGATGCCTAAATAGAAAGAGATGAGAAAATAATGCATAAAAAGCATTCGGCGAATGCGATTTATGTACAAATTTCAGTCTCTTTTTATTTATTGATGAAATTACATTATTACCCCTTCCGTTTAAGTTTAAATTAAACTTTATCGGTGAATATTCGATTATCCACAATTTTAATCCCCACCCCTATTTTTCTTTTCTCGACACACAATTTTATTTTTTGTGTTTCAAAAAAAGATCATGCCGTTGATAACTTGAAAAGCCCTTCTTAAATGCATAAATAGAAAAAGCTGAGAAAATAAGGCATTAAACGCATTCGACAAATTTGATTTATGTAGAAATTTCAGTCTCTTCTTATTTAATGGTGAAATTACGTTATTACCCCTTCCGTTTCAGTTTAAATTTAACTTTATCGGTGAATGTTCGATTCTCCACAATTTTAATCCCCTCCCCTATTTTTATTTTCTCGACCCACAATTTTATTTTTTCTGTTTTAAAAAAAGGTCAAGCCGTTGATAACTTGAAAAACCCTTCTTAGATGCCTAAATAGAAAGAGGTTGGAAAATAAGACATAAAACGCATTTGACGAATTTGATTTATGTATAAATTTCAGTCTCTTCTTATTTATTGGTGAAATTATATTATTACCCCTTCCGTTTAAGTTTAAATTCAACTTTATCGGTGAATGTTCGATTCTCCACAAATTTAATCCCCTCCCCTATTTTTCTTTTGTCGACCCACAATTTTTTTTTTGTGTTTTAGAAAAAGGTCATGCCATTGATAACTTGAGAAGCCCTTCTTCAATGCCTAAATAGAAAGAGCTGAGAAAATAAGGCATTAAACGCATTCGACAAATCCGATTTATGTACAAATTTCAGTCTCTTCATATTTATTGGTGAAATTAGGTTATTACCCCTTCCGTTTCAGTTTAAATTCAACTTTATCGGTGAATGTTCGATTCTCCACAATTTTAATCCCCTCCCATATTTTTATTTTCTCGACACACAATTTTATTTTTTGTGTTTTAGAAAAAGGTCATGCCGTTGAAAACTTGAAAAACCCTTCTTAGATGCCTAAATAGAAAGAGTTGAAAAAATAACGCGTAAAACGCATTCGGCGAATGCGAGTTAAGTACAAATTTCATTCTCTTCTTATTTATTGGTGAAATTACATTATTACCCCTTCCGTTTAAGTTTAAATTCAACTTTATCGGTGAATGTTTGATTCTCCACAAATTTAATCCCGTCCCCTATTTTTCTTTCTCGACCCACAATTTTTTTTTCTGTTTTAGAAAAGGGTCATGCCGTTGATAACTCTAGAAACCCTTCTTAAATGCCTAAATAGAAAGAGCTGAGAAAATAAGGCATTAAACGAATTCGACAAATGCGATTTATGTACAAATTTCAGTCTCTTCTTATTTATTGATGATATTACATTATTACCCCTTCCGTTTAAGTTTAAATTCAACTTTATCGGTGAATGTTCGATTCTCCAAAAATTTAATCCCCTCCCCTATTTTTGTTTTCTCGATCCACACTCTTATTTTTTGTGTTTTAGAAAAAGGTCATGCCGTTGACAACTCTAAAAACCCTTTTTAAATGCCTAAATAGAAAGAGCTGAGAAAATAAGGCATTAAACGCATTCGTCAAATTCGATTTATGTACAAATTTCAATCTCTTCTTATTTATTGGTGAAATTACGTTATTACCCCTTCCGTTTCAGTTTAAATTCAACTTTATCGGTGAATGTTCGATTCTCCACAATTTTAATCCCCTCCCCTATTTTTCTTTTCTCGACCCACAATTTTATTTTTTGTGTTTCAGAAAAAGGTCATGCCGTTGCAAACTTGAAAAACCCTTCTTAGATGCCTAAATAGTAAGAGTTGAAAAAGTAAGAAATAAAATGCATTCGACGAATGCGATTTATGTTCAAATTTATGTCTCTTCTTACTTATTGGTTAAATTACATTATTACCCCTTCCGTTTAAGTTTAAATTAAACTTTATCGATGAATTTTTGATTCTCCACAAATTTAATCGCCTCCCCTATTTTTCTTTTCTCGACACACAATTTTATTTTTTGTGTTTTAGAAAAAGGTCATGCCGTTGATAACTCTAAAAACCCTTCTTAAATGTCTAAATAGAAAGAGCAGAGAAAATAAGGCATTAAACGCATTCGACAAATGCGATTTATGTACAAATTTCAGTCTCTTCTTATTTATTGATGATATTACATTATTACCCCTTCCGTTTAAGTTTAAATTCAACTTTATCGGTGAATGTTCGATCCTCCAAAAATTTAATCCCCTCCCCTATTTTTGTTTTCTTGACCCACAATCTTATTTTTTGTGTTTTAGAAAAAGGTCATGCTGTTGAAAACTTGAAAAACCCTTCTTAAATACCTAAATAGAAAGAGCTGAGAAAATAAGGAATAAAACGCATTCGACAAATGCGATTTATGTACAAATTTCAGTCTTTTATTATTTATTGGTGAAATTATGTTATTACCCCTTCTGTTTCATTTTAAATTCAACTTTATCGGTGAATGTTCGATTCTCCACAATTTTAATCCCCTCCCCTATTTTTCTTTTCTGGACCCACAATTTATTTTTTGTGTTTAGAAAAAGGTCATGCCGTTGAAAATTTGAAAAACCCTTCTTAGATGCCTAAATAGAAAGAGTTGGAAAAATAACGCATAAAACGCATTCGGCGAATGCGAGTTATGTACAAATTTCATTCTCTTCTTATTTATTGGTGAAATTACATTATTACCCCTTCCGTTTAAGTTTAAATTCAACTTTATCGGTGAATGTTCGATTCTCCACAAATTTATTTCCCTCCCCTATTTTTTTTTCTCGACCCCCAATTTTATTCTTTGTGTTTTAGAAAAAGGTCATGCCGTTGATAACTCTAAAAACCCTTCTTAAATGCCTAGATAGAAAGAGCAAAAGGAAATAAGTCATTAAACGCATTCGACAAATGCGATTTATAGACAAATTTCAGTCTCTTCTTATTTATTGGTAATATTACATTATTACCCCTTCTGTTTAAGTTTAAATTCAACTTTATCAGTGAATATTCGATCCTCCAAAAATTTAATCCCCTCCCCTATTTTTGTGTTCTCGACCCACAATCTTATTTTTTGTGTTTTAGAAAAAGGTCATGCCGTTAAAAACTTGAAAAACCCTTCTTAAATACCTAAATAAAAAGAGCTGAGAAAATAAGGCATTAATCGCATTCGACAAATGTGATTTATGTACAAATTTTAGTCTCTTATTATTTATTGGTGAAATTATGTTATTACCCCTTCCGTTTCAGTTTAAATTCAACTTTATCGGTGAATGTTCGATTCTCCACAATTTTAATCCCCTCCAGTATTTTTCTTTTCTCGACCCACAATTTAATTTTTTGTGTTTTAAAAAAAGGTCATGCCGTTGAAAACTTGAAAAACCTTTCTTAGATGCCTAAATAGAAAGAGGTTGGAAAATAAGACATAAAAGGCATTTGACGAATGCGATTCAGTCTCTTCTTATTTATTGGTGAAATTACATTATTACCTCTTCCGTTAAGTTTAAATTCAACTTTATCGGTGAATGTTCGATTCTCCACAATTTTAATCCCCTCCCCTATTTTTCTTTTATCGACCCACAATTTTATTTTTTGTGTTTTAGAAAAAGGTCATGTCGTTGAAAACTTGAAAAACCCTTCTTAGATGCCTAAATATAAAGAGTTGAAAAAATAAGGCATAAAATGCATTCGGCGAATGCGAGTTATTAACAAATTTCATTCTCTTCTTATTTATTGGTGTAATTACATTATTGCCCCTTCCGTTTAAGTTTAAATTCAACTTTATCGGTGAATATTCGATTCTCCACAAATTTAATCCCCTCCTCTATTTTTCTTTTCTCGACCCACAATTTTATTTTTTGTGTTTAAGAAAAAGGTCATGCTGTTGAAAACTTGAAAAATCCTTCTTAGATGATTAAATAGAAAGAGTTAAAAAAATAAGGCATAAAATACATTCGGCGAATGCGATTTATGTACAAATTTATGTCTCTTCTTACTTATTGGTTAAATTACATTATTACCCCTTCCGTTTAAGTTTAAATTCAACTTTATCGGTGAATGTTTGATTCTCCACAATTTTAATCCCCTCCCCTATTTTTCTTTTCTGGACACACAATTTTATTTTTTGTGTTTTAGAAAAAGGTAATGCCGTTGATAACTCTAAAAACCCTTCTTAGATGCCTAAATTGAATGAGTTGAAAAAATAACGCATAAAACACATTGGGCGAATACGAGTTATGTACAAATTTCATTCTCTTCTTATTTATTGGTGAAATTACATTATTACCCCTTCCGTTTAAGTTTAAATTCAACTTTATCGGTGAATGTTCGATTCTCCACAATTTTAATCCCCTCCCCTATTTTTTTCTTTTCT
>JAJONR010007514.1:0-35772 GCA_029582245.1 Solanum etuberosum
ATATGACCTAGTTTTATGGTGAGTCTACCATTTTACATGACTCATAATATAGCCAAGATAAATTTGCCTTAGGCGATCATACAAAATGAGTTGTTACTTATTTTATTTTGGTTATGTAACAATGAATTTAAGAATTTAATGATATTATATAATAAAAAATTTAAGTAATACATAACTAAAACAAAAATTATATTTAAAATAATAATACGATATAATACAATATAATAAGTAATAACTATCTAAGCAAGTTGAAAAAAGGTTATTCATAATTATATTTGGGAAAATTGTACATTATAGCAAACTATTAATTTAAAATAAATGTTATAGCTATAGTTTTATTTAATTCCAATTCGCAACAAACTTCTTGCCATTCGCCTCTCTTCCCTCTCTCTGGAATCTCGCTCGCCACTCTCAGTCTGTTACGACCCAGACTGCCATGATTGACACCCATACTAACCCTTAGGTGGGAGAACCATTACTACAACCCGACTAAGCAACTTAACAAAAAACTAAGCATTTAAAGATTCGAAAGCAGGTTTAAATGACTAAGAAATATGGAGTTCCCATAAACTCCGGAAGTTTAACAAAAATAACTAACAAACTATTGCAGAAATTAACCCCTAGAACTAAAAGTCATTGTACCAAAACTACTAACCAACAAGTCTAAGGGAATGGGTCCAAACCCAAAATCTAAACATATGAGTAATTCTAATTAGAAAGTTTGAGTCCGAAAAGAATGGATTAAACAATAGAGGATCCATGGCAGCCTGAAAAAACTGGCTCACCCTTGAATCCGGTCTCGATCACTGATCTCCTAGCTGAGGTCTATCAGTAGCCGCCTGAAGATGCCCTGTACTCAACAAAGAACGAGCAAGTGCAATATCAGTACACAAACCACAATGTACTGGTAGGATCACGCGACTATTCCAGTAAGCGAAACATAGGCAAGCAATCACAGCACAGTAAGTACACATATACAGAATACATAGATCAGTTATCATTTCAAGAGCAACATACAATTCCCAATATCAATGACAATAGACATGAATGTAATAATCACAATGGTCTTCTCATGGAGCCCACACCCAAACTGTTAGTGTGTCGGAACGTGACACCCGATCCAGTATATGTGTCGGAACGTGACATCCGATCCAATATATGTGTTGGAACGTGACACCCGATCCAATATATGTGTCAGAACGTGACACCCGATCCAATATATGTGTCGGAACGTGACATCCGATCCAATCAACACAACCACAATCACACACATAATGAACATTACTCATAATCATACAATCAAGTTTTAGGTTCATGGCATGCAATCATTCACACATATTCATTTTCATTGGATTTGATTCGCATTTCCCTATTCACATAAATGCATGCATACAATGAAGCAATTAACCGGCATATATCACACAAACAGGAAATCAAACCATCACCTACCTCGAAACCAAGCTTGAATCCTCCTAAGACACTTGAGCCTTTCCTTTCCGGATTCGTTCAGCTTGTTCTTGGTCTAAAAACAATCAATTACGGAAGGATCAATAAACAAGGCCTAATTTACCCGGATAATAATCAACCTATCAATCCATGGCCAAACCCAAGATCCTAATATTCAATTAGGGCTTTTTCCCACCATTAACTTCAGGTCAAAACCCTCCCCCAATGATAATTACCCAAGAATCTAAGTTCTACAGATCGAAAAACGGATTAGGGGAGTAATAATCTTACCTTTAGCGCTAGAAGTTGTGGAAAACTGTCAAGAAATCGCCCTGGATCGTCCCTTAGCTCTTAAGAACGAGGTTTTGCAGAAAATAACGATTTTAGAGTTTTCTCCGATTTAAGTCACGACTGTCCCACCACAGCGGGACCCAACCCCCCCGGCGGCTTGCACGGAGACAGAAAGTTGGAATTTGAGTTCCAAACTCCCATTTCACAACACACCCTCAACCCTTGACGTTCAAAAACTACATGTTCACGCTAAGATTAGTTTCAGGAGTTCTACTAGCCCGAATTTGATTCCGTAAAGCCGTACGAGCTCCCTAACGTCTTGGCTATCCACTCATGTGATTAAATTCATAATTAACTCTCTCATTAATTACCTTATTTTCCTAGACCTCACCTGACTCAGATTTCGTCCAAATCTGGAATAGGCTAGGAATTTCTAAGTCACTACTCAAAAAGTTTTCTGGCCCAAATTCTTTCCCTATTGGCTTTTCCATAACGACGGGAACAGGTCGTTAGACAATCATCTCTCCCTAGCCTCTCTCACTTTATACAAACACAAATATATAATTTGTGTTTGTGTAAATCGAGAGAGACTGTATATACCAATACAAATACATATCTCTCCGTCTTATACACTTATAATTATACAAATACAAATCTTCCTCTGTCCAGTTATGTTTTTCCTTTCTCTCTCGCTTTATACAAACACAAATTATACAAATACAATGTATAATTTGTGTTTGTATAAAACAAGAGAGAGATTCGATATACAAATACAAATGTTTTAACTCAATTCAATTGTATACAAATTCAAATTTTATGCAAATACACAAGCACAATCATTGATAAATATACATAATAGTTACATATATACCATTATTTAACCGATATACATACACAATTCACCTCTCTCCACTCTCTGCCCTCTCTCACTCGCCTCTCTCATCTCTATTCTAATCTCGCTCGCCACTCTAGCCTAACACACATAACATATACATATACAAACACAATTTTCATAGTCAAAGACGTCTGATTTATACAAATCGCTGCGATTTATACAAATCAGATGTTCCATAGCAAACATAATTTGGCTATAGAGCGCAAATAGCCAAACTGTAGTTATGGAACGCTAATATGATTTTTATCTTTGCTATTCTTAAAATTTACTTTAGATAATTTAAGTGACTTGACGGTATAAAAATTCTTTTACATTAGTTAAATTATTGTGATTAATTATGTTAAAGCAATTCTTAGATTCTTATAATCCATTGTCGTTGGGTTATCTTTAACAATTATAATTAGTGGTAGAACTAAATGATTGTTTATCCATATTTATAGCATTTTCCCCTTTATCTTAACCAGTAATTCCTCTTTAATTAGCAATGTTTCACTCGTGAATTAATCAAATGTTATCTTCAATTTATAATTAGTTACGTATTATAAAGGGTGTCCCAGAAACACTGGGACATTCTCAGATTCTATCCTTTATTATCTTATTATCCATGTTAATTTATAATTAATCATATATCTTCTTTTAATCTCCAACATCTGCTACACAAGTACAAAGAGCCAACACTAATCCTGGTATTTATTAATATCATTATTTTCTTCAAATGAATTATGATTACAATAATCCTCTTTATTTTCAAGCATTATTGAAAAACGTGAATTTTCGAGGGATATTATTGTGGGAATGTTGTTAGAAATATGAATTTTTCGATGAAAATTATGTTCGGAAATTTCTTGATGGATTTCGTCGGGAATTTGTGTGTAACTTTTTTGTTATTTGCTTATCTAGTATAACAATATTCAAAAGTTATTGGTATTTTAAAAGATATATTCATTTTGAATATAGGAATTATTATTGGTATTTTCAAACATGAATTTTCTTTTTTGCATTACTGATACACACGAAATTTCGAGGAATGTTCTTGTGGAAATGTTGTTAGAAATATAAATTATTTTTATGGAAATTTTGTTGGAAATGTCTCGAAGAAGCCAATTTTTGATGGATTTCGTTTTTGTTATTTGTTTATCTTGTATGACAATATTCAAAAGTTAATTGATATTTTAAAAGATATATTAATTCTGAAAATAGGAATTGTTGTTTGTTTTTCAAACATGAAAGATCATAAAAAAACAACAACAAGAGTTAATTTTTTTCTCAGAACTGACTTTTTATGTTATATTTTATCGTTTTATAATAGTTTTTTTAAAAAATTTTTATAACAATATTCATCTTTGAGGTGAGATAAAATAACACAAAATTTGAAGTATTAACTTCATCCTGAATTTAGCTATATCTTCAATTAAATAAAGTACAAATTTAATTTCAAATGTAATTCTAAATTATATCTCCTTATTTTATTCACCAAATGACCGACCCCCTTACCCCATTTATATCTTTTCCTCATTCGTGAAAAAAGCACATCGATGCACTACAACAAATCGATTCACTGCAACAAAAATAATACTTGACGACAATAAATATACACATTATTAAAGACTGTTAAAATATTATCGATATTAGTTAATTGTCATTGGATGAATTGATTTATTATATACTCCATTCCGCTTCTACATGTAACTAGTCATATTACATGCTTAACAAATTTCTTCTTTCTTATTTTTGCAAAAATAGCCGGTTATAAAAATTGAGATTAACGAAATACTCCCTTCGTCTAACAATAGTTGTCCACTATACTAAAAATAGTTGTCCAACAATACTTGTCCAATTTAGAAAATCAAGAGATAATTTACTATTTGTGTCTATTTTACCCTTGCTATTAAATACTTTTTATCATCTAACACATTTCTCAAAACATTAAATTTAATAAAGTCAAAGAATAATATAGTAATATTAACCCCTATTATTTATTATTTCTTAAGGGGTGTGTCAAGTCAATAGCGTACACAGATTACCTACTATAACAATCCTTTTATTCTTCTATAAATACATGCATAAACTCCTCATGCTAATCAAATTCTCCCTAAAAAAAAATTAATTTTTTTTTCTTTGCAGAAATAGCCACTTATAATGAGTTCTCCAAAGTCTTTACATGGAGTGAACTTTGCACCACCACGTAGCTTTGGGACAGTTCTTAAAGCAAATCTGAAAGAAACACTATTTCCAGATGATCCATTCTATGAATTCAAGAATGAAAAATTATCAAAAAGAATTCTAAAGGGAATTCAATATTTTGTACCAATTTGTCAATGGTTACCAAAATACAATTTTGGGCTATTTAAGTTTGATCTTCTTGCTGGAATTACAATTGCTAGTCTTGCAATCCCACAAGGAATAAGCTATGCAAAACTTGCTGAACTTCCTCCCATTATCGGACTCTGTAAGTTACATACATTGACAGTATATACTCGTTCATATTTATTAATTATTACTACTCTCTCCTTACCAAAAAAAAAAAAATGGTCTTAGTTACTAGTTAAACAGTCAAAAGCATATATTTTTTTTAAAGATTTTGTAATATTTTGAATTGTTGACTACTTTGACTTATATTACTACTTTTTATATTTATTTATTGAAGATTCTATGTCTGAATTCGTACTGAATATTAGTTAATTTGACCCTCGATAATCTTTTTTGAACGGAGGGAGAAATATTTTGTACATCATTAGTGTAACTTAAACTTTTTATAGCACATTACGTACTACTCCCTCTGTCCCAATTTATGTGACTTACTTTCATTTTTAGTCAGTCCCAAAAAGAATGTCGCATTTCTATATTAAGTAACAATTTAACTATAAAATGTCTATTTTACCTTTAATGAAATAATTTACAACCACACAAATTTCTATCATTCATTTTGGACCACAAGTTTTAAAAGTCTTCCTTTCTTTCTTAAACTCCGTGCCGAGTCAAACTACCTCACATAAAATGGGACAGAGGGAGTACTTATTATCGATTACTCATCAATTTTATTAGATAGAGGTATATGAATTGAAGAGGAAAAAAAAATAGTTTTTCATCCGGTGTTTGGTAGAGATTGATCTAGAATTTAAAGTTTATGGGGTAAACACACCCTAATAAAGGAGATTTTGATACGCAGAATCAAACTAGAGACTTCTGATTAAGCATGGAGTAGTACTTACTCTTTACCATTCCACTACTATCATTTTTTGGTAGTATATGAAATTATTAGTCAATAAGCGATCTGATTATGTAAATATTTAAAATCACTAACATGACTAACTTGTTATGACAAATTATTAATTGTTTTGCAGATTCAAGTTTTGTCCCCCCTCTTATTTATGCTATTTTTGGGAGTTCAAAACATCTTGCTGTTGGAACAGTGGCAACTTGTTCATTGATTATGGCTGAATCAATTCAACAAAAAGTTAAGCCTGAGGACAATATGCAATTGTATGTTGGTTTGTTCTACACAGCCACCCTTATATCTGGTTTGCTACAAACAGCTTTGGGGGCATTCAGGTAATTATACACATCAAATTAGTCGTTTAACTTTTATATACTGACAAATAGAAAAAAAAATTGTATGTTAAAATTATGTTGATTGGACTCTTCGAATATGTCGATGATTGCACAATAGAGAAAATGGTCAAATACCCCCCTAACTTATACTCGGATTTCCAACTACACACTTTAATTTCACAGTTGTCCTATTATCCCCCTGGACTATCTGATAGATATGATATATCCATCCTTAACCAGAGGTCTTGAGCCTTCAGTAGAGATCAGAAATCTTGATAGGGAACATATACTCCTCTAATGAGTCTTTTGGGGCGTGGATTCGAATTATTTGAAATCTCAAAACGAGTATCAAACATCGAATGGAAAAATTATTGACGTCAATTAGCTAATTAGTTTTTTTTTTGTGTGTGTATGATGTAGGCTTGGATTTTTGGTTGATTTTCTATCACATTCAACAATTACTGGATTTATGGGAGGGACAGCACTAGTTATTTGCCTACAACAATTGAAGGGCATGCTTGGCTTGAAGCATTTCACTAGCCATACTGATGTTGTTCATGTTTTACGTGCTGTTTTTGAAAACAGAAAAGAGGTTTGTTAATTTTATAGAGTAAAAAATAGTCTGGTGCACAAAATATTCTACGTTCACGTAGGATTCGAGGAACAATTGCACTTCAAGGTGTGTGATTAGACAGTCCACACTAATGCAAATATTAGTGTCTGCTTTTATGGTTCGAATCCATAAACTATTCGTCACACAGAGACAAATTTCATAGAGTATTTAACTAAATTAATTCTATGTAGGATCAAAATTTTGGTCCGTTATTTCTTTTTGTGTTCGGCTGTTTAGTAAATGGCTTTCTTTTTACTTGCCTTGTAATTTATGGACCTTTTAGGTTGATTTCTTTTGAGCAAATTAAAAATCTTACAAAAAAAAACTTTAGACCACATTGTAAAATATTATAGACGTTAAAAGACAGTCTAATATTTTGTCGGTTACAAAGACTATATTTGCATAACTTTTTAAATAAGAATAAATTTAAATGATGACCTAAAAGAGGATATTTGCGTAAATCAGACCATGTTCAATACATAAGGAAAAACTAAAATTGTTTAAGTCAAATTTCAGACACAAAAAGAAATTCTATTTTTTTTTTTTGTTACCAATGTGATTTTTTTTTGCTTTGATATTTTTTTCTTTCTATTTTCTTTTTATATATAAAAAAACAGTGGACATGGCAGTGTGCAGTTGTTGGAGTAATCTTCCTTACTTTCCTACAATTATCTAGATATGTGGTAAGTTTTTTATACGATATTTTAATTTATATATACTGATAGTATAAAAAATAATTTTAAATTAACAAAAAAATTATTTTTTTTTTGCAGAGAAAGAAGAAACCAAATCTATTTTGGGTTTCAGCTATTGCTCCAATAATTGTTGTTGTAGTTGGCTGCCTTTTTGCTTATTTATTCAATGCTGAAAAACATGGCATAGCTATTGTAAGTTAAATTACCCTCTCTTTTAAAAAAAATTAAGTTCATTTTGGATATTTTTATTAAATATGATCGCGAAAAATAAACATATGAGAAATTGTCTGATGAAGAGTTTCCTATCTAGACGATTTTTCATGTGGAATGACTTATAAAATAATAGCATGACATATTGACCTGTCGGCTTACACTATTTTGACCCGTTCTAAATCGAGTTTGATGAGTCATTTCGAGTTAAAAAATTTACAACTTCTTTACCATATGTTATCTTATGTTTGTTTAAAAAATTAATTTTTTTTAAAACTCAATGCAGGTGGGAAAATTGAGTAAAGGAATTAATCCACCCTCTCTTCATCTTATAAATTTTAGTCCAGAATATATATCTGTTGTTTTAAAAGCTGGGATCGTTACAGCTATGGTTTCACTAGCAGTAAGTACATTTTAATTATTCTCGTAGTTTTTTATTCTTCAATTAATTTATATCGTATTACTTGTTGTTTTTTGTGCTTCGTTATCATATTATTTTGTTGTTGTTACTGTTATTTATGCACTTTTGATTTTCTCTTTTCAAATTGCTCTATCGAAAACAACATTAGTATGCATATACATTATACACTATCCTTCCCAGATTTTACGTGTGAGAATATTACATCGTAGGCAGCTCTCCTAAAAAAGAGTCAAGTTCCGCCCGCCTTTGAAGGCTAGCTCCTGCTTCGGAGCTTCATCCCCACATCTCACATATTGGAAAAGGCAAACAAAAAAGGGGAACTCAGTCAATAGACAAAGAAAAAAAGAGATATGTTACACAAAAACAATTCAATATTTGTCTTTCTAAGAATTGATTTTCCTTATCGTAGTTCATATTCATATTCAGGAAAAATTCCGCTTTTTCTTTTTTTTTGGAAACGGAGGGAAGGCAAAGGTATATTATTGATGTTATTCAATTATTATTTTTGTTTTTGCAATGGAATATTTAATAGGAAGGAATAGCTATTGGGAGGAGTTTCTCTATGATGGATAATGAACAAATTGATGGCAACAAAGAGATGGTAGCCATTGGACTCATGAATATTGTTGGCTCTTTAACTTCTTGCTACTTAAGTACAGGTAATTAGTTTCTTTGTTATAAATCAAATATTAAATTTTGAACTCATAAAGTTTAAATTTTGAATCTGTCTCTCTCGACAAATAAATTACACTTCCTACTAAGAAGCGAGTGAGAGTTAGCATCTCACAGAGGTTGAGTCATAATTTTTAGTTTATGGAATCTGGATCACATCGTTTTGTTTAATGACTTCTCGATAGATCATTTATACATACTAAAATAAATATTTCAACACTAATACAAGGTTCAAGTCAAAGTTACTGTGTTCTACTAAACCAAAACGATCACTTACAACTAATATGTCCCTAGTTAGCACGTAATTTTTTAACATTTATACACTGACAGTGTGACAGTATACAATAAACATCTACTAATGATTTCTTTCATTTTTTTTATTAGGGCCATTTTCAAAAACAGCAGTGAACCACAATGCTGGATGCAGGAGCCAAATGTCAAATGTAGTGATGTCATTGTGCATGTTGCTAACTTTATTGTTTTTGGCTCCACTTTTTGGCTACACACCACTTGTTGCCTTGGCTTCTATCATCATGTCAGCAATGCTTGGGTTAATTGACTATGAGAAGGCATATCACCTCTACAAGACTGACAAATTTGATTTCTTGATTTGTATGGTTGCTTTCTTTGGTGTTGCCTTCATTAGCATGGACATGGGACTCATGATGTCGGTACGTAAGAAAAAAATATTATTATCGTTGTTGTTGTTACTTGGGATCTGATTGATACAACAAAAGTCATTTTCTAGTGATTGACCATAAGAAAAACACTTTTCATCAAATGGAAAGAAATTACTAGGTAAAATTCAAATAATAACCGTGTTTTAGTCCTTTTGATTGAAAAGTAGTCATTATCGTGAGCTTTAAATTCTAAAAAATGTTTCTATAGTTCCACTTGTGAAATTTAAAAGTTTACGATAATAGCTAAGTGGGATTTATTTTTCTTACAGTTATCTTAACTATTCAATTCATATTATTTGCTGCGACTAACAGTTAGACATTCTTCAAAACACTATTTAGTTCTTTCATATATATTTTTTGGAAAATGTCTTTTTCTCGCCCATCAAACTCTGAAAAATATTTTCTAGGAATATATATTTCGTGGAAATGACTTCTATCATACTAAACATGGTAAAAACTTATGCGTACTAGATATATGATTATTTTTTATTTTTTTGTAGGTTGGACTTGCCTTGGTAAGGGCACTTCTATATGTTGCTAGGCCACCAACATGCAAACTTGGAACCATAACAAATACAGCATTTCGTGACATAGAACAATATCCTGGTTCTAAAGTAACTCCAGGAATGTTGATTTTGAAGCTTGGTTCTCCAATTTACTTCCCAAATAGCAATTATGTTAGAGAAAGGTATGAAATCTCTCTGTAATAACGTCTTTTGTCTGGCTATTATTTTGTTGTTTTAGTGAAAATTGCTATACACAACTTATAATATAGAGGCATATAATATGTAGATCATAGGCATCTTAACTTGGCATCAACTGAAAACTAAACCTTCCAACTTTGATGATGCAGATCTAGACATCTAAGTTCACTTTCATCGTGTCTGTTGAGCACTCCAACTTCAAAATTTATGTATCACGTCAGCCTAGGGTCACTACTAAAAAGTCATTATTTTTCCATTGAAATTTTCCACCAAAAAATGTGCAGTAGGGTCACTACTAGATATGCATCCCTAAAGTTGATGTGTTTACTTGTCAGGTGAGGTTTGCAAGTTTGAGTGTCTCTATATATATTGTTTGGATAATATAACATAATATGAAAAAATTGATATCAAAGAAAACTTGACCGTTATGATAAAATATTATTATAACATACAATCATTACAGAGAGATCCGACTTTAAACATCTTTATGAATTTCAAAAATTTAATTGTTCTAATGGTAAAATGTTATTTTTGATGGATATATTGAGCAGGATTCTCAGATGGGTTAGAGATGAGCAATCTCTTGAAAATTCCAAAAGAAATGAGATTGAATACTTGATACTTGATTTTGGAGGTATGATTTATGAGCTTAAAATTATTTATTTGAGTTATGACTACTTAACAAATAAAAGGTATAGTTATTTAAAAGAGAAATTTAATAAAAGGTCTTTCAAAAATTATTTTATTTATTTATTTTTCAATATGTTACTAAATCAAAGAAAATTTTAATGACAATATTGTAGGTGTTACATCAATTGACATAACTGGTGTTGAAACTTTATTTGAAATTCGTAGATCCCTAGAAGCAAAATCCATCAAGGTATGTAAAATTATATACACTTTCTCATTATTATTTACTCCCTTGTTTTACGTTCGCTTCTCGAGAGTCAAATTACATCTACTTTTACTAATACCAAGATTTTGAAGAAGTAATTTTTTTTCATTATATTAATATGAAAAAGATTACAATTTACAGTATTTTTCGTATAATTTTCAAACATCAATTAAACTGACTCTCGTATAGCAAAACGTAACAAGTAAAAGTTCTGGAAGGAGATTATATAGTGTTGGAAATTCACAACTTTCTAATATGCTTTTTTTTTTCCTTTTGTGTAGATTATATTGGTTAATCCAAGATTAGGGGTGATGGAAAAATTAATTGTGACAAGATTTATTGATGTGATTGGGAAAGAATCAGTGTTTTTAACAATTGAAGATGCAATTGAAAATTGCAGATTTTCACTAAATTCTTCAAGCCAGACAAAAAGAGAAGATGTGGAAATTGCTTAGTCTACAAAGAAATTCATTATGCAATATTTTTTATTTACAATAGGAGGAAAAAAATAGTTTTAATTTCTGCCAATTGAACCTTTTTTTTTTGTTTTAATGTTTTTCTACATTTCTTCCGTTTGTTTGTTAGAATAGATTTTGTAACTTTGATTTTTAATAGTTTTATTATCTTCTTGTTTTTTTAGTATAAATAAACTTCTTAATAGAGTTCATAAGCTATATGACTTAAGTTTACGAGAAGAATAACTTCATTCTTTTAGCACGTCTTTTCATATTAGCAAAAAAAATATATTTATGTTTGTGGCCTTTGTTCACTAGAAAATCAGCACATTAGTTTGTCTTTCTATATATACATGTAGAATGCTAACTATAATTGCAATGGTAAGATTTGGATGTTCATTAAAGAGCATATTCAGGTGGAGGTTCTGTCTGATTCTGATTAGATGTTGACTCTTAGCCTGCTATTCCTGGACAATGATCAACCTTTAATTGTTTCCATTGTGTATGCAAAGTGTGATGGTGAGGAGAGGGTACAATTATGGAATGAAATTTATTGTATTAGTAATGATATTCAGAATTCACCATGGTTGATTGGAGGTGATTTTAATGTCATCTTGAGTGAAGAGGAGAAGATTGATGGTTTACCTGTATATCCTAATGAGCATGAGGATTTTGCATTTTGTGTAAATTCATGGGACCTGGTGGAGGTTAATTTCAAAGGGAGTCCTTTTACATGGTGAAATGGAAGGATTGATCATCAGTGTATATTCAAAAGGCTAGACAGGTACATGATGAATTAGGCTTGTCTGGGATATATTGGGATGGTGGAATCTGAACATTTAACCAGAACAGGGTCTGATCATGCTCCTATACTACTTACTTGTGGACAGAAGACATATGCTGCTAGAAGACCTTTCAGATTTCTTAAATTTTGGACAGAAAGATCAGAATTTCAGCAGATAGTAAAGGACATCTAGGTTTCAGAAGAGGTATATGTGTTTATTAGTTTGAAACAAAAGATGAAGAAGACTAAAACTGCCTTGTCTAATTGGAGTAGAGCACCTTTTGGAGATATTTTCCAATAATTATCTATCAGGGAGGAGATTGTAAGGGTGAAGGAAGAGTTATTTGAAGCTACCCCTACAACAGACAATAGAATTTTTTTGCAGCAGGACCATGCAGTATCAAAAACATATGTGCATTTTGAAGAAGAGTATTGAAGACAGAAAGCAGGAATTCAATGGTTTACAGGAGGGAAAAAAATACAAGGTTCTTTCACAGCTTAGTGAGAGGCAGAAGGAAAAGGTTGAGTATAAACAGAATTCAGAATATGGAAGGAGAATGGATGGAAGGTGAAGAGCAGGTGGCAGCTGCTGCCCAGGAATATTTTCAAAAGCAATTCATAGGCAATAATAATATGGAGGAAGCCCCTCTACTGAGATATATTCAGAAAAGTGTTACTGATGGAGACAACAGAAAATTAAATGACCATCCTTCTATGGAGGAAGTTAAAAAAGTAGTGTTTGAACTCAATGGGGACAGTGCCAGTGGACCTGATGGGTTTACTGGATATTTTTTTCAGATATAGTTAAAGTGGTTGGTGATTTTTTTAATAGTGTCACCCTTCCTAAGTCTATTACACATACTAATTTTATGTTATTGCCTAAGAAGGATATATGTCAATCTTTCTCAGACATGAGACCAATTAGTCTGAGTAATTTTCTTAACAAAGTAACCTCAAGGGTGATGAATGATAGAATTGGGGTTCTTCTTCCCTTCCTGATTTCACCAAATCAGTCTGGATTTGTGAAAGGAAGAAGCATCATTGAAAATGTTTTACTTGCTCAGGAGATTATTTCAGATATTAGTAAAAGAGGTAAACCAGCAAATGTGGTGATCAAGCTGGATATGGCAAAAGCATATGACAGGGTGGATTGGAGGTTTCTAATATAGGTGCTGGAAAGAATGAATTTTGATGCTAATGTTGTTGATAAAGTCTGGAGAATGGTTGCTAACAACTGGTATTCTATTCTTATAAATGGGCAGGCTAATGGCTTCTTTTACTTATCTAGGGGAGTGAAGCAAGGGGACCCCTTATACCCTGCCTTGTTCATTCTAACTGCAGAAGTTCTCTCTAGAAGTTTAAATATTTTGTTCTGTAATGAGGTATACAAAGGAATTTGGATTACCAAAATGGAGTGATCATATTAATCATCTTGCTTATGCAGATGATACTATTATTTTTACTTTAGCAGATGGGAATTCTTTAGAATTATTGATGGCAACCCTGAGAGATTATGAGAAGCAGTCAGGGCAGATGATTAATAAAGAAAAGAGCTTCTTTTTTGTCTTTCACAAAATAACACATGATTTGATCCCAGATATAGAAGTGAAGACTGGTTTTTCTAGAGGAAAGTGTCCATTAATGTATTTGGGATGTCCAGTTGGTTATGCCAAGAAGAAAAAAAGTACACTTTGCAGAATTGATGAAAAAAGTGCATAATAAGCTGCAAGCTTGGAAAGGGAAAATGTTGTCATTTGGAGGTAAGGTTGTACTTTACGCTACTACTATTGTGATGTGAGCGGTTCAAATTGGTTGAATCTTTTTCAATCATCCTGGCCGAAACTTGTATGCAGCACTTGTACGGAGCATAAAGGCTTGGAAACCTTAATTCATAATGTGCTAAACAACATACCTATATATCTCCTGTCTACTATTACTCCACCAAGGTATGTTATTCATGATTTACATAGAGTCTTTGCAAAAAAAATTAGGAGATTTAGGGAGGAAGGAAGTAACAAGCATGGGGTAGCTTGGTCAGATTTATGTAGACCCAAGGAGGAAGGTGGTGTGGGATTTAGATCTTTGTTTGATATATCTAAAGCTTCATTTGTAAAATTATGGTGGGTATTTAGAACACAAAAGACTTTGTGGTCTAATTTTATGTGGAATAAATATTGTAAAAAGGAGAGACCTCAAATGGTTGAATGGAAAAAGGGGTTCTTTAACTTGGAAGTATATGCTGGAAGCTAGAGACTTGCTAGATCAACATATTTGGTGGGAACCCAAATGTGGCCATTCAAGTATCTGGTATGATAATTGGTCACAGTTAAGGGCACTCCACTACATAGTACCTTTTGACATTGCTAGACTTATACAACTGGAAGAAGTAAAACAGTGCTTTTTGAATGGGGATTGAGATTATGACTTGATAAAAATAAGTTTTGGGAAAGATGTCTGTAGACAGGTAATACAACTTTTGAGGAGTTCAGAAGATGAAGAGCAGTGGGATAAACCTTGGTGGATGCTGAAGGCTGATGGAAAATTGTGGGTTCTGCCTGGGATTTTCTAAGGGAGAAACATGAAGTCTGTTTAAATTACAAATATATCTAGAATACATGAATTTCTTTTAAGATATCTTTCTTCAATTGGAGACTATGGAAACAAAGACTTCCTATTGGAGAAGTTCTTGTCAAGAATAGGATGAGTGATGGGTGGTGTGTGGTTGATGTGATGATGGAGCTCAGGAGAATATTAAACATTTATTTTTTAGATGTTCAATATCTAATTCAATATGGAGATATTTTGCAGGAACAACAGGGGTGGAGGGTCCTTTCTTGCAGTTGAAAGACAGTGTGTATAAATGGTGGAAAGCAGAAGCATCTGCAAAACTTAAACCAATGATAATGGTTGTGCCAATGTTTATTTGTTGGCAAGTGTGGAAGATAAGAAATGCATTGAAATTTGGTGGTTCAATGTCTTATCTGAGTGTGAGAGGAGGGATACCCAAGAATTTAATCCTATTGGCTAAGCAGTTGTATCCATGGTTGCATAATCTGCCTAATAATTGGCCTGAATTGGTCAGATATTTGACAGATTATACTCCTAGGATAGGTTGTAAGGTGGTTTATTGGAAATTACCTAGAGAGAATACATTCAAATGCAATACAAATGGGTCTTCAAAAGGAAATACTGGACCAAGTTCTTCTTCTTTTTCTGTATTAGAGATGATCAAGACAATCTTTTACATGCTGAAGGAAAAATGATTGGAGTATCAAGCAATCTAATAGCTGAAATTGTAGCTATAAGACTAGGGCTGGAATATTGCAGGAATCACAATTTATTCCCATTGATATTGGAAACAGATTCTTTAGCTGTCATGAAAATGGTAGAAGGGGTTTGGCACAGTCCTTGGGAGGTAACAATGGAGATAAGAAGAATACAAGTTCTGAAGGAAGGGTTAGAGGTGACCATTGAACCCACATTGAGAGAAGAAAACAAGCCGACAGATTTTATGGCTAACATTATTTTTTCTTTTGCATGTACAGATTCCATAAGTTATAATGATTTCCAGGCTCTACCAAGTGAAGCTAAGACATTATTAAACATGGACAAAAAGCAAATTCCTAATCTAAGGATAAGAAAGCTTCAGAATGAAAACTTTGCACATGATGGATGATACAATATCAAATATATAAGGAACTAGTTATCTCAAGCACAAGAAAATAAAATACTTTGCAGAATTCGAATGTAGCGAGCCAAAATCAAATACAGAGGTACAATGGCAAAATAGCAATGAGGAGTTAACAGAACAAGAAAATTACTAGAGGAGGACTGCAGTAACTTTGTCGTAAGACTTTCGACAGTGGTATTAGCTCCTTGATGAGCTCAACCTGTCAAAGTTAAGGGATGAAGGTTGCAAGGTCACTGAATTAGGTAAGTGTTAAACAAGGCAATATACATTCAAAGGGAGTGAGGCTATCACCTGATTTGAAGCTTCGAATAAAGTACTTTGAACTGGAGAAGTCTCAAGTGCTAAAGTTATGTTTCTAATAAAATATATTTTACTAATTGCTTTTTGGATTGTTGTAAATAATAAATACATAGATAGATATTTGCATATGGTTAAGAGATAATTTCACAAAGAAACTACTGTTAATAATGACAATTGCTTAGTGTTATAAGAAGAAGAAAAAAAGCTTATAACAAAGTAGAGACTAAAATTTGAGATAACAACAAGTATAATCTCAAAAGTGGCGTTCGTGGAGAATGGTGTCGGAAAAGAATGGTGTATACGCAGTCTTACCTTTAAATCTATTTATGGTTTTACAACAGTTTTTTAAAAACTTATAACAATATTCATCTTTGAGGTGAGATCAAATAACACAAAAATTGAAGTACAAATTTTATCCTAGATTTAGCTATATCTTCAACTAAATAAAGTACAAATTTAATTTCAAACGTAATTCTGAATTATCTCACCTTATTTTATGCACCAAATGACTGACCCCCCTACATTTATATCTTTTCTTTATTCATGAAAAAAAGCACATTGATGCACTATAACAAAAATAACGTTTAGCGATAATAAATATATTTGTTATCAAAGAGTGCTAAAATATTTTCCGGTATTAGTTAATTGTCATTGGATTTGATGTCGGTATAAGCTTTAGGGACATTTACAAAAAATATTAATTGCCTCTACATAATATAGTTAACGATAATTAAGTTATTGTAGTTAATTAATTATGGCTAAAGATCATTTGAAGGGTAGTGATGTCACTTTGAAAGTTTTATATATGAATTGTCTATATTAATATGAGAATCTTAATTAGTTATATGATGCAAAACCTTAAACCCTAATTAAAGATGAAAGTTTTATATATGAATTATCTATAATAATATGAGAATCTTAATTAGTTATATGATAGCAAAACCTTAAACCTTAATTAAAGATGAATATTGTAGTTTATTTCTGCTCTTTTCTCTCTTTCTTTGTGGTGTTGAATTAAATTTTAGGGTAAAATGATTTTATATAGATGCGTATATTTATGTGCTTTTACAAAGTCTAGATTAGTTTCATTTTTTCTAGCATTATATTTTTGACCCTAGATCAAAAAGTAATAGATTCAGATGAATCGATACACTATATAAGACATTCCACTTCCACAAATAACTTGTCACATTATTACACATACTAATTAATTAACAAGTCATAATCATGAGTTCTCCAAAGTCTTTACATGGAGTGAACTATGCACCACCACGTAGCTTTAAGACAGTTCTTAAAGCAAATCTCAAAGAAACACTATTTCCAGATGATCCATTTCATGAATTCAAGAATGAAAAATTATCTAAAAGAATTCTAAAGGGAATTCAATATTTTGTACCAATTTGTCAATGGTTACCAAAATACAAGTTTGGGTTATTTATGTATGATCTTCTTGCTGGAATTACAATTGCTAGTCTTGCAATCCCACAAGGAATAAGCTATGCAAAACTTGCTGAACTTCCTCCCATTATCGGACTCTGTAAGTTGCATACACTGACAGTATATTACTATTTGAACAGTCAAAAGCATATATATTTGTAAATATTTTGAACTGTTGACTATTGTAACTAATTATTTTGACCCTCGTTTTTGGATCAAGACAATCTTTTTTCGGACGGAGGGAGTAATACTTTGTACATCATTATTAGTGTAACTTAAACTTTTTATAGCACATTACGCAAGGCATAGCTATAATTAGTCAATAAGTGATCTGATTGTGTAAATATTTTAAATTAGTAACATGACTAACTTGTTATGACAAATTATTAATTGTTTTGCAGATTCAAGTTTTGTTCCCCCTCTAATTTATGCTATTTTTGGGAGTTCAAAACATCTTGCTGTTGGAACTGTGGCAACTTGTTCATTGATTATTGCTGAAGCAGTTCAACAAAAAGTTAAGCCTGAAGACAATATGGAATTGTATGTTGGTTTGTTCTACACAGCTGCCCTTATATCTGGTTTGCTACAAACAGCTTTGGGGGTACTAAGGTAATTATACATACCAGTCGTTTAATTTTTATATACTGACAGTTAGAAAAGAAATCTTCGAATATGTCAATGATTGCATGTTTAATCAACCAAAAATAATACATGAAAGCAACAACTTATTTGAAGAGTCTGAGCAATATAACTTTTTTGATTACTTAAAATGTAATTACTGACAACTACTCGTTATAGGAAATATTTACCCCTATAATGAGTTTTTGGGGTGCGAATTTGAAATCTCAAAACGAGTATCGAATATTGAATGAAAAAACTTTTTTACATCTATCATCTAATTTATTTATTTTTTGTGTGTGATGTAGGCTTGGATTTTTGGTGGATTTTCTATCACATTCAACAATTACTGGATTTATGGGAGGGACAGCATTAATTATTTGCCTACAACAATTGAAAGGCATGCTTGGCTTAAAGCATTTCACTAGTCGTACTGATGTTTATCATGTTTTACGTGCTGTTTTTGAAAATAGAAAAGAGGTTAGTTAATTTTAATTAATTTGATAAAGTGGTCATTTCATAGTCTGGTGCATAAAGTATCTACATTTACATAGGATTTAAGGAACGACTGCACTTCCAGGGGTGTGATTAGACAGTACCCTAATGCAAACATAAATGGTTATTTTTATGGTTCGAGCTCATGACCTATATATCACACAAAGATACTAACTTAATTTATTTTCTTTCTATTTATATAAAAAAGTGGACATGGCAGTGTGCAGTTGTTGGAGTAATCTTCCTTGCTTTCCTACAATTCTCTAGATATGTGGTAAGTTTTTTAATACGATATTTTAATTTATATACACTGACAAAATAATTTAAATTAACAAAAAATGAAATTGTTTAATTTTTGCAGAGAAAGAAGAAACCAAATCTATTTTGGGTTTCAGCCATTTCTCCAATAATTGTTGTTGTAGCTGGCTGCCTTTTTGCATATTTTTTCAATGCTGAGAAACATGGCATAGCTATTGTAAGTTAAATTACTCTCATTTTTAAAAAAAAATCATTATGGATATTTTTATTATATATGATCGAAGTCGCGAAAATAATCTCATGAGAAAATGTCAGATGAAGAGTTCCCTAGCTAGACGATTTTTCATGTGGAATGAATTATAAAATAATATGACATGACATGTCAGCTTACACTATTTTGACCTATTATAACTCGAGTTTGATGAGTCATTTCAAGTTAAAAATTTATAACTTTTTTACCACATGTTTTCTTATATTTGATTTTTAAAAATTAATATTTTTTTTTGAACTCAATGCAGGTGGGAAAATTGAGTAAAGGAATTAATCCATCCTCCATTCATCTTATAAATTTTAGTCCAGAATACATATCTGCTGTTGTAAAAGCTGGGATCATTACAGCTATGATTGCAATAGCAGTAAGTACAAGTTTTTTATTCTTCGATTAATTTATATCGCTACCTGTTATTTCTTGTGCTTCGTTATCATATTATTTTATCGTTGTTACTGTTATTTATGCACTTTTGATTTTCTCTTTCCAAATTGCTCTATCGAAAACAACATTAGTATGCATATACATTATACACTATCCTTCCCAGATTTTACGTGTGAGAATATTACATCGAGTATATTATTGATGTTATTCAATTATTATTTTTGATTTTGCAATGGAATATTTTATAGGAAGGAATAGCTATTGGGAGAAGTTTCTCTATAATGGATAATGAACAAATTGATGGCAACAAAGAGATGGTAGCCATTGGACTCATGAATATTGTTGGCTCTTTAACTTCTTGCTACTTAAGTACAGGTAATTAATTTCTTTGTTATAAATCAAATATTAAATTTTGAACTCATCTATTCAAATTTTTCATTTCGAACTCATAAAGTTTCAATTTTTGATTTGTCTCTTGCGACAAATAATTAAATTTCTTTTAACTTTTATTGTGTTCTACTGAACCCAAAACGATCGATCACTTAGGATTGATCTCTCCCTAGTTAGCAAGTAATTTTTATACACTGACAGTATAACGTAAACATCTACTAATGATTTTTTTTCATTTTTTATTAGGGCCATTTTCAAAAACAGCAGTGAACTACAATGCTGGATGCAAGAGCCAAATGTCAAATGTAGTTATGTCATTGTGCATGTTGCTAACTTTATTGTTTTTGGCACCACTTTTTGGCTACACACCACTTGTTGCCTTGGCTGCTATCATCATGTCAGCTATGATTGGGTTAATGGACTATGAAAAGGCTGTTCACCTTTACAAGACTGACAAATTTGATTTCTTGATTTGTATGGTTGCTTTCTTTGGTGTTGCCTTCATTAGCATGGACATGGGACTCATCCTCTCGGTACGTAACCAAAAAATATTATTATTATTATTTAGAATTTGATTCAGACCCTAGTCGTGAAATTACACTAAGTATCTTGTTTGGGATCTGATTGATACGACGAAAGTCATGGAAAACACTTTTTATCAAATGGAAAGAAATTACTAGGCAAAACTTATAAATAACCATTTTTTAGTCTTTCTAATTGAAAAATAGTCATTGTCGTAACTTGTGAGCTTCTATCATAGTAAAAACTTACGCGTACTCGATATATGTTTTTTTTTTAGGTTGGACTTGCCTTGATAAGGGCACTTCTATATGTTGCTAGGCCACCAACATGCAAACTTGGAACCATAACAAATACAGCATTTCGTGACATAGAACAATATCCTGGTTCTAATGAAACTCCAGGAATGTTGATTTTGAAACTTGGTTCTCCAATTTACTTCCCAAATAGCAATTATGTAAGAGAAAGGTATGAAATTTCTCTGTAATAACGTCGTTTGTCTGGATATTGTTTTGTTGTTATAGTGAAAATTGCTTATATTGAACTAATGGTAAGATGTTATTTTTGATGAATATATTGAACAGGATTCTTAGATGGGTTAGAGATGAGCAATCTATTGAAAATTCCCAAAGAAATGAGATTGAATACTTACTACTTGATTTTGGAGGTATGATTTATGAGCTTAAAATTCACAAATAAACTCGATAAAATTAGTTATTTAAAAGAGAAATTTTAAAAAAAGGTCTTTCAAAATTTTATTTATTTGCTTTTCAATATGTTACTAAATCAAAGAAAATTTCAATGACAATATTGTAGGTGTTACATCAATTGACATAACTGGTGTTGAAACTTTATTAGAACTTCGTAGATGCCTAGCAGCAAAATCCATCAAGGTATGTACACTTTCTCATAAGTTCGTTTCTCAAGAGTCAAACTATGAACTTTCATCAAGTATTTTCTTTCATCATATAATACGAAAAGGATTACAACGTACAGTAATTTTTGTATAATTCAATTTTAGCTGGAACACTGACTCTCGTGAAGCGAAACGTGACAAGTGTTGTTTGAAATTTACAACTTTCTAATATACTTCTTTTTTTGTGTGTAGATTATATTGATTAATCCAAGATTAGGGGTGATGGAAAAATTAATTGCTACAAAATTTATTGATAAGCTTGGGAAAGAATCAGTGTTTTTAACAATTGAAGAAGCAATTGAAAATTGCAGTTTTTCACTAAATTCTTCAAGTCAGACAAAAAGAGAAGAGTTGGAAATTGCTTAGTCTACAAAGAAATTCATTATTTAGTACAATAATAGGAAAAGAAATAGTTTTAATTTCTGCCAATTGAACTTTTCTTTTTTAGTGTTTCTCTACCTTTCTTCCATTTGTTTGTTAGAATAAATTTTGTAGCTTTGATTTTTATTAGTTTTATTATCTTCTTCTTTTTAGTATAAATAAAATTCATTTTTTTAGCATGTCTTTTTCATATTAGCAAAAAAGAAAATTATGTTTGTGGCGTTCTTCGCTAGAAAATCAGCACATTAGTTTGTCTTTCTATATTTACGTAGTGGTTTTGTATAAATATCTACGATATTTAATAATGATCCTAAGAGAATGATATTGTATGTCGATGTTCTTATATAAGCTTGACAACAAGTAAATTGTTTGTCTCCACTTTTAGGACTCGTTTGGCCTCAAGAATACTTGGAGAAAATTTAGAAAGTGTTGTTTGGTCATATAACTTACAAAAAAAGTATCCCAAGTTCCCAAATACTAGAAAAAAACTAGTATTTGGGTCAAGTTCTAATATTTGGGAATTTAAAAAAAATTAAAAATTATCCCTAGCTTTAATATTTTATAAAAAAAAATACTCATTATTTATTAATTCCAACTAATATTTGTTACTACCTCCTCCAGAAAAGTTTGAGTTCTAATTTGAGTGATAAAATTGAGAAAAAAGAACAATTTATTTTAATGGGTTATAATTATAACTGAATCAATGACAAATTTGAATATGTGATTAATGTATTGCTCTTGCATATATTGTTACTTTGTTGTTGTTGATTGTTATCAATTATGTTATAAGATTATTTTTTAACTGAACATATTCACTATGGTATTTTTAATAGTTTTAGAACTTATGAGTATATTTAAAAATAGCCAAATATTCTTGGGAAAATTTGGGGTCAAACACATGGTGTAATTTCACCAAAAACTTGGCCCAAATATTATTTGTCAAGAATATTTGAAAACTTGGGGCCAAATGTTAGCTTAATTCTTCGTAGCCCATTTGCTAATTTGGAGTTAATATTTTTTATGGTCACTCAATCATCAACTTTTTTCACAGAAAGTCACTTAACTTTGATTTTCAACTCAAAAATCACTCAATTATGAGTTTTTTGCACAGAAAGTCACTCAACCTATTTTCTTATTTTTTCCATTAAAATTTACTAATATGAAATTTTTATTTATATTCAAAATTTTAAGAACTAAATATATATTCATTTAAGTGACCCGCCTCACTTGACCCGATTGATACGTTTGAAAATAATACAAAGTAAATATCAGTTTAGGACAAGAAGTAAAGTCAGAGAACTTATTCAAGCTCGAATTTGAATTCATATACAAATAGAATTGTGATAATAAGTCAATATACAAAATTTTGCGTACGCTGCTGTTATTAATATTAATATTGGAGAATAGAGAGTATTTATTAGTCTTAAAATGAAATGAAATCCACAACAATAAAACTTGGCATTGCAATTTTTCTATTCCATGAATTCCAGAGTGACAAAATCAGTTATCAGTAGAAGAGAGTTCATCTATTTAGTTAGAGATCTCAAATTCGAACTTTCAAAATAAAAAAAAATCATTGTATGGAACATTTTCCCCTTCAATAGGCTTTAACCGGTGCTTATTTGAATTAGTCAGAACAACAAATGAAATTTTCATCGATTAAAAAGAACACAACTTTACTAATACAACAACATTTTTAAATCTTATTTGACTGTTATAGAATAAAGAAATCCACCCCCAAATTATTATTTTTCAACTTTTTATGTACATTTTTAATTTCTCATATTCCTGGTTCACAATAGTTTTTATGTGTTTCAAGTGCTAAAGTTATGTTTATAACAAAATATAATTCACTAATTGCTTTTTGGTTGTTATAAATAATAAATACATATATGGATATTTGCATAAGGTTATTATTATGAAGAAATATTTTCACAAAGAAACTACTGTAATAATGACAATTGTTTAGTGTTATAAGAAGAAGAAGAAAAAAAAGCTTATAACAAAGTAGAGACTAAAATTCGAGATTACAGCATCTGTAGTGTAATTCTAAAAGCGACGTCTGAGATGATAGACACTTCAAAAATATCGCCTGGTTTCGATCTTCCAAAAGCTATGCATTTTTTGAAGATCCAACACGAGTGCAACTAACATTTTTTTGGAAGTTCCGAGTAACATAGCTGGTGAGGCATGAAATGAGATGCAAGGGTATCAACAATGGAATTACCTCTTCTTTCAAGCTTGTTATGGATTCTTGGTATGAACTACAACTATACAAACTGAAATTCATGTGGAAAAAACAGCAGTAGCAGTAGCAGCAACAGCAGAAGAAGTAACAGTCAGTTGGGATATACTCTCCTGGCTCCCCATGCAACAAGCTAGCCGCGATGATCTTTGTTTCGACCATAAGAAGTTGGTTTCTGCATCACCTTAGGATTGTTGGAGGGGTTCCTCTTCTACAGAAGGTAGATCTCTGTTCTTGGCGTCAATTTCAGATTTACAGAGGGGGCAAGTCGCATTAATCTTCAGCCATTTATCTACACATTGTGTATGGAAGAAATGCGAGCAAGGCAATTCCCTCAGTTCGTCATTGTCCTCATATTTTGCTAAGCAAATACAACATACCTGTTTAGGTTTAACGCATAAGAGCTGGTTAAGTAGATGAGACTAAACAACTGATTAGATAGTAAATTGTGCAAATTCAAGATAACTATTCTCAAACAAAAGTTGAACAGACTCTACAAACACGTTCCAAAAGCACAAATTTGCCTAGATAACAGCTCTGCAAAATACTACATGTAATATGTAACAAGCCAATAGCAGACCTCGGTAAGGTCTAATAAATTCGAGTTAATCAAAGATCCAGTAAATACAATTAGATATATCCTCTTTGATTGTTTTGATATGCGTGAATAACTAACAATGATCAATACGTGGTTCAATATCTAAAACCTATTTCCTGTAAATTAGTATTAGGTTTGTCACCTATGTAGAAACATGAATGCCAAGAAGTAATAACTGAAATCTGATACTATCTCAATGATAAGTTTAAGGTCACACATGCTATTTCCTAAGCTATAAAGACTAACTTCTTCAGAAAAAATGCATTATCTCTTCTAGTATTTCGAAAACTTCCATATGCGTTACATATTTCCTGGTCTACTGAATGCCTGACTGGTAACATTGGCAAATCAGATCATTCATTCTTCTCCTTTCCCCTTGCACTTCGGATAGTTTTGACTAAGCATAATATGTGTGAATAGTTTTTCTCACCAGGCCAATAATGCTGTTTTCCATGTATCCCTGTTTTTGGCAAGTAAAACAAACTTCTACAAAACCAGATCAAGTAAAACAACAAAAAATCCAGTGCAATTTCACGAGTGAGGGCTAGGGTGAGTGGTGTCTACACAGACCTTACCCCTACCTTGGAATGTAGGCTGTTTCTGAAAGACCCTCGCCTCAAATAAAGTAATTTAAAGCAAATAATGAAGAACAGGACAGTAGAAATAGCAAATAATACGATAACGGAAGCAAAAGAAAACAACAGATGATAATAAAAATTGAATACTAAGATAATAAGGGAGTGATAATAAAGCAAAGGAGACAAAAAGTAATAATAAAAAAACATGTATTTATTGCTCGGCCATAAGGAGAAAAAACTACAAAACATGGGGTAATAAGAAAAAAAAATGATCACGAAAAAAGAAACTACAAGAAATACTTTATATGTTGATTTTCAACATCAAATGCAATTAGTACTTAAAACAGTCATTTATTGACTCCTTGATAGTGCTAATCCTAAGGGGAAATAGCAGTCATGGAAATGGGAGCGCAGCCTGTTTGCATATAATGGATTGATTGATATAGCACACATACAAATATTTTAGCTTAGGTAAGATGTAAATAACATCAAATCAAGAAGCAAAAACTACTCTCTTTTTTTGAAACTGGTAATGTTGTATTCCTCAGCATTAAGGTATGCTGGAGACCTCCAAAAAGGTAGTAACAAGCTAAAACAAGAGACTAATTACAGTAATCCTAAAAGATCTACCCCAGAAATTCAATTTCCGACTCCTAAAGGCTATGAATGGAAAGATGAACTTACCGCATCTTCGCCTGATATGGCACGTTCCTTCTCTGTGCCTGCGGCTACACAACCACCCTCCTCCTCTCCTAGATTTTTACTTTCATTACTTCCAGTTCCATCTGTCTTGACCCTGTACTTGAGTGTGGGAAGAGCGTTGATGGACTCTTCTGTGGCTCCTCTCACTCCATGCATATTCTCACGCACACCAAGGATTGAAATGATACAAGGCAGGCAGCAGCATATCATCGCACACAAGATGAAAGGCATAGCATATCCAATGCAACTAATGGTAAGAAAAGCTATACATAATCTGCAAAGTATGTGGATCTTATGTTAGTTTTGGTGATACCGGTGTGGCAAAGGAAGAACAAATAAATAAAAAGGAAACAACTGTACCTGTACAGATTGGGAGCCTCAGAAGAAGACGAGTGCCCCCCAAAGATCCAAACATTGCCAACAACAAACCACACAGCAAAGAAGCAATCCAAGGCCATCTTGAAATGATCTACCAGTGAACCAAGTCTGGGAAAAAGGAAGCATCAATGCACGGTGAATAATACTATCAATGATATAAGACAGATTCCAAGATCATGGTACTGAAGCGTAGGGGTGGTAAATTTAGTCCATGAAAATATGACCTGCCCATTTATTACTCAGCCCATCTCAACTTCCCCAAGTTCAGTCCATCTAAAGAATGGGCTGATATGGGCCAAGTATGCAGGCTAAATTGACCCATGAGATACCTTGTCAAAATATTTAAATTAATTTTCTTTCCTTGATATGTTATATATAGCTAAGATAAAGAAAAAGATTTATTAGTTTGTTTGGTATTAAACAAATTATAAGAAAATAAAAAAATAAAATTAAAACTTGGTAAGAGTTGGGTGAGTTGGATTACGAACTCATTATTTAGCCCTTCTTTGACCCAACCCCCATCTCAGCCCAAGTATATTAGGGTTGGACAATGACCCATTTATCAATTCAGCCCGTTTAGACTCGTCCAAATTCAGCCCAAACCGCTCATTTGCCACCCCTATTGAGGAGATACTAACTACATTTCCATGAGAATATCCACATGGCTGTGCAAGGATTTGGAAGACAGAAAAACTGAAGTATTCTTGGATACACTTTTTATGACATAAAATTAAAGGAATTGGAGAAAAGCTAAAACCTTTGAATGAAAAATGCTAAAATTTCAGTTACTCATGAAGCAGTTGTACCTAAAAAGTCATCTGGTCAAAAGTCGCTCAAGCTAGCTAATATTCTTAAGGTGACAACTGATTCCATCCTGAATTACTACACATGCTTAGTTGCCTTTAGGATTAATTGTGTCCAACAACAAAAAAGATAAAGAAGAAAACACATGGAAGTGAGTAATGTGCAGATATTACCTTGCATTGCTTTGCCTGGTCCAAATGTCTGTAGGTGTGTTCCTTCCATCTTCCTCATCCGAGGACCGAGTTAATGAGATAGTAATATAAGAATTTGGCTCTGCAGTGGAATTGACTTGGGGTGAATCTTGACGCAGTTGAGCTGATCTCTGACCGATGGTTTGGTAACGGAGAAGATAACGCCAGTACAGTAAAGGAAGGCTTGCTGCACATCCAGTTGCATAACCCACAATCCAAGCAAATAATGGAGTTTCTGGGTTTTCCTCTTTTGACAAGGATAAAACAACAACGGCTGCAACAATCTGTCCTAAGGTGAATATTAGCTCAATGGAAAGCCACAACAGAGTATTAAATGGGCTCCAACGACGATCAGAACCTTCAGCTCTCCTAGCGGTAGAAGGGCTATGAGAATCTGATTCATTGGACGAAGAAGAGACGGAATGTCGATTTGATGGTCTATTTTCATGGTTGGGTATTTCCAATTCACGAGGAGAATCATTATCAGATGAACCTGATGATGAAGGGCCACTTCCTTGTTCTACATCAATAACATGTTCATTCCTCTCACGACTTTCTGCTTGCTCCATGAGCAAAGGAAATCTGTCGGTTGAGTTCTCTTGAATAAGTTCTTCCGAGGTAACAGCCATTCAACCATAAATCTCAAGGACAATATTGCTACTGGTTCAGCTACCACCTTATACTCACAAGCAAAGCTTACCTGATGATTTTATTTTTAAGAAGAAAGAATACAGGCTGGGTAAGAAATGAGAAAGCTTACTCCTTTACTGAGGAAGGATCACTTGCAGAAAAAAGTATAGTTGAATTGTTGTAATAATACACATTAAAAAGTCGGGAAAGTTTACACACATGCATAAACATAACAAGTGGGAGGAGCTGTATTCAAGAGCATACAGTCGCCCACAAATTAGCATGTACCTTTTAATTCATCAATAACTTTATTGCTGCTGCATTTTGTCACATGTGTAAAATATGTACAAGTTTGTAATAGTGTCCACATCAGAATAATGTACCATTTGTAATGTATAGAGTACCTATGATAACTGCTAAGTGTAGGACATAAAACATGCCTTCCTTCTTCCCATTCTTCTTTTTTTCTTTCAGAGATATTCCTTCAATAGGGTCTATCAGAATCAGCCTTTTTACCTTCAAGGTAGGGGTAAAGTCTGCGTACACTCTACCCTCCCCAAACCCCATTTTGTGGGATTACACTTGGTATGTTGTTGTTTCTTTGAAAAATTATTTCTTCCAAATTCTTCTCCAACATCTCACATATTACAAGAACAACATGGGATGAATCACTCCATTGGATTTGAAGGTCAAGCTTCTCAACAAAGAAGGCTTCTAGTGATCTAGCATACTTAGAAGGTTTGGTTGGCAGGTGAAACAAACTTACTGCGACTTAAATTAACATTGCCTTTTCTCTACCCCCAAAAAGAAAAATATTGCCTTTCCTATGAGCATCAAGAGTTAATTTTGAAATATCCATGTGATGCTTATTGAAATGTAGTTGTGCGCATTCTTAGATACATAAAATCAGCTAATTAGCAAAAGCACTTATGAGAGCATGTGCATGGCTTATTTCTCTATAAATACAGGTTGGGTGAGATCACCGTGTGTGAATTGTGATACACATCTATCTCAAGGTATTGTGCTCTTGTCTGGGAGAATCTTGTGAATGGATGACCGAGAGGTAAAATTGAGTAGCAAGATTTAGCACCGAAGTCGAATATCATCTTTTGAACTCTTATGGAACAAGCTAATCCAAGAATTGAAATCAGAAACCTAAAATCAGATGATTCTCATTTATGACAACTAATAAGTTGCACTTTGTAACAACAACAACAACATACCCAGTGTAGTCCCACAACGTAGGGTTTGAGGAGGGTCGAGTGTACGCAAACCTTACCTCTACCTCATAGGTGAGGTAGAGTGGCTGTTTCGATCGGCCCTCAGCTCAAGACAAAAACAGTCTAGAAAAAGACATAATGAAAGTACTACAATTGAACTACACGAAACAATAGATAGTAATAAAAATCAAAGAACATGAAACTACAAGAATAGTCCTACGACTACTAGTAAGGGCAACAAAACAAAGTACTCCTACCTACTAACATTCTACCCTAATTCATGTTCTCCACACCTCCTATCTAAGGTCATGTCCTCGGTAAGCTGCAACCATGTCATGTCCTGTTTGATCACTTCTCCCCTATACTTCTTCAATCTACCTCTACCTCTCCTGAATCCATCCATAGCCAACTCATACTTCACAAAGAAAGACACTTCCAGAATTCATTGTCATTGAATATGCAACATCATTATCAACTCGCAAACATGTTTACCACGCTTGTCAGTCCTCAAACTAGTTTAACATGCAACAAGCTCGCTACATGCCTACATCCAACATACATGCATCAAATTGAGGAGAGTGTTGAGTTCAGTCACATCCGTAGATAGATTATATATTGCTAACGGTATTCCACATCGTAGAAGATTGTAGTTTTATTATCTAGAACAAAGTTCACAAATGTAAGACATAATACTTATACATTTTGTCCAATTTCCTCATATCACACACTTGGTATATTTTCAAACATATGGACTCACACCAAACAGACGAGGCTCCAGATCCCAAGAAAGAAATCTTCTAAAATATTAACAAGACTTATAAATATATATATGATTAATGCTAATGATACTAAGTCCGTCTAAGAAGGGGGGACAACTCTTTTCTCCTTGGCTTGCTCAATCTTCCTTTTCTGATTGAAAGTAGCAAGAACTAAATTCTTGGGAGAAAAAAATCATTTTCTGCTTTCCGTCTCTAAATACTGACCAACATAAACTTCACAGACTACATATTTTTTTTGAGGATAAACTTCACAGACTACATATACCAGCAACCAATCGAGCTCCTCAATCCCTAATCTAATCAAACCATGATCCCTTCACATCCTTCAAAACAAGGACAAGAAATTGCATGAGGCACACAAGCTATGGAACTTAAACCACTTTTTTATAAGGAAAAAATCTGGACCATTTCTTGATTTGCGTGTGTCATCCTTGCACAAGGGTCATGTTAATTTTCTCCTTATCGTTCCAATTTTATCGGATGTCCCCGAAGGAACACTTGACCACTTTATGTTTTAACAAATAAACTACTAAATATTACAAGTTAGTCGGTCAGTGAACCTTAAGCAAAGGATTTTCCCTTGAGAAAAGAGAATGAACCAGCACATGACTGTAATTATGCAACAAGTCTAGGAATACTCTGACCCATCTTTATTTTTTGTGAATAATAGCAGTAACGGAATTAATACAGAATAAGTTAAGACCAAAACACGCATAATAAAAGCACGTATTATGATCACCCATGTGGGTTACGTCTAAAATTTTGGGCCATTTCTTTTATAAGGGAAGTCACTCTGACTGAAATTTCAAGCCTTGAATTGTTAAGTTATTTATTTTGAAGATCTACTAAGAGAAAGATCTATTCTTGAGAAAATCTTAACAGTTACATCCAACCACAGACTACATGAAAGTTATCCCTCTTTTATGGAGATCTACTGATATGAACCTAAATAGAGCAGAATGGACATGGATGATTCGTATAACCCGATTAGGGATTGAAATGATATCATGCTACACTTAATTGCTATCAGAGCTAAGAACAATTAAAATTTGACATTCATCCAACAAATGAAATGGAAAAACAGCGGCTTCGAAACTATGGCACCGAGAAGAAAAAATACGATTCAATCACAATAAGCGGGATTCAAATAAAAAATTCAAAACTCATTAGCTTACTAAACTTGACCCGTAGAATTATTAACAAGAATTTTTGCTAATGATATCCAAATTAGAAGAACTCCACAACAACAACATCTTGATCCCAAACTAGTTAAGCATCTCCATATAAATCCTCTATATCCATTCAACTCCATTTGGGTACGTTTAACAACACTATTGCCGAAATATTCTAAGCCCCAATATAGCTTCACAAATCAAATTTCAGCTCAAAATTCAACATAAACGCTCTAACAAGCAGATTCAGCCTTGAAGCACCATTCTCTTCTAGAGAAATCCTCAAACTTACACATTAATCCATGCATAAAGGTAAATCTTGAAACTAACATCTAAATTAGAATAACTCCACAATCCCAAATTAGTTAAGCATCTCCATATGAATCTCTATATCCATTGAACTCTATTTGGGTACATTTATCAACTATATGCCGAAATATCCCAACCCCCAATATAGCTTCACAAATCAAATTTCAGCTCAATATTCAACATGTCCCAACCCCCAATATAGCTTCACAATCAAATTTCAGCTCAATATTCAACATGAACGCTCTAACAAGCAAATTCAGCCTCGAAGCACCATCCTCTTCTAGATAAATCCTCAAATTTACCCATTAATCCATTCATAAAAGTTAAATCTTGAAACCAATATCTAAATAAGAAAACCACAACAATCCCAAACTAGTTAAGCAATCTCCATATGAATCGCTATATCCATTCAACTCTATTTGTGCACATTTAACAACTCTATTGCCGAAATATCCAAACCCCACAATATACCTTCACAAATCAAATTTCAGCTCAAAATTCAACGTAAACGCTCTAACAATCAAATTCAGCCTCAAAATGCCATCTTTTCTAGATAAATCCTCAAATTTACCCGTTAATCCATTCATATAAGTTAAAACTTGAAACCAATATCTAATTTAAAAGAACCCCACAACAAGAACAACGTCTTGATCCCAAACTAGCTAATCAATCTCTATAGAAATCCTCTTATATCCATTCAACTCTATTTGTGCACATTTAACTACTCTATTGCCGAAATATCCAAACCCCCAACATACCTTCACAAATCAAATTTCAGCTCAAAATGCCATTTTTTCTAGATAAATCCTCAAATTTACCCATTAATCCATTCATAAAAGTTAAATCTTGAAACCAATATCTAAATTAGACGAACCCCACAACAGCAACAACATCTTGATCCCAAACTAGTTAAACAATCTCTATAGAAATCCTCTTATATCCATTCAACTCTATTTGTGCACATTTAACATTTCTTTTCTATCTCCAAGAAATCAACCCCCCCAATATACCTTCATGAAGCAAAATTCAGCTCAAAATTCAACAAAAACGCTCTACAATCAAATTCTCCAGGAAACCCACTACATAAATCCTAAAATTAACCCATTAATCTATTTTTGAAAAACAATAATCAATATAGGTATCAGATAAATCGAAACAATATTAAAAAAAAAAAATTAAGAAAATCGTAAAATTTACCAGCGATTATATTTGATGATCGATAAAGTTCGTCAGTATGAAGATTTCTCTGAAATTAGGGCTTCGATTTTTAACTTTTTAATGCGAAAAAGGGCAAAATTTTGTCAGCTCCCATAATTGTTCCACCGACTCCTCCTATTAATTTTTTGTATTTGTATGAGATTATTATTTTTATATTATATGTAATTATCTTTTTAGAAAATGACATTTTGACATAATTATTTTACTTATAAACTTTCGTGGCAAGATTTATTGAAAGTTTCTACTATCCGGGTCCGCCCTAACACCCTTTTGGCTAACGGGTAATCCAACGGACTTATTCGACAGTCTTTCAATAATCTGTCTGGATTATTTTAACTTGACCTTAGCATAACTGATACCATTATTAATACGGATCGTTAAGTTTTACTCAAGGTGCCTTTATAAGTATAAACTTTCCTGGCATATATATTGAAAAGTTATGCTAAGGTCAAGTTAAAATAATCCAGACAGATTATTGAAAGATTGTCGAATAAGTCCGTTGGATTACCCGTTAGCCAAGAGGGCGTTAGGACAGACCCAGATAGTAGAAGCTTTCAATAAATCTTGCCAGGAAAGTTTATACTTGTAAAGGCACATTGAGTAAAACTTAACGATTCGTGTTAACAAATGGTATCAGAGCCAGTTCTTTTAGTAGCTATAGGTGGTATAGTTCAACACAACTTTTAAAATATGCATATGATAAAAAGAAGATCTACTGTTAAAAACAGTAAAAAAGAAGAATATGATATACCTCAACATCTAGATCTACTTAATAAGTGGACTATTTCTAAAGTATCTCCCAGGATTATATACCAAATGGGAACGTTTGAGAAATTAGGCATCAAACAAGTAGTTAAAACTACTGAAGAAACTCTCACTATTGACAGTGATCATCAAACATTTAAATTATTATCTGAAAGTAATCTGGCCCCTTATAGGGAAATTTACAGATTCATGCATATTGATTTGGTCCAGGTGGCATAAGCCCCTTACCTTAAGAGGACTATCAGAAAGCTTTATAGCAGCTTTAAGATATGGTAGAAACCAAAATTGGAAGAAATCCTTAATAGGGACAATACAAACTAGTCTGGCTTATGGACCAGTTTATTTTAATGCTTATCCTAACTTGCAGATATCCTTACAAGATGAGAATTCATTAAATGCTCTAATGCTTAATGTTAAACTTCATGGTTATGATTATATGCCTGGAACTGAAGTTGTTTGCATATGCTATAGAATTTATTATAAACTTCTACATACTCTAAATTCAATGTGTAGAATAATTGATTTTAAAAATGAAACTATTCTTATAGAAACTAATTTTGATAAATTAAAGGTTGTTACCAGAAGACCTATCCAGTGGGACGAGATTGATTTCCCACAAGAATGGGTCATTGAAGGTGCAGCCCAACCGAAAAATAATATTAATAACAAAGTTTCAGAGGTTGAACAGTTGAATGATGGAACTGTTAAAATTACATTTTCTGATCCTATGGCTATGCTTAATAGGATTAATAATCATAGCACGACCTCTAAACTATCTAGATCTAGTTTTTCTTATATTTCTCCTGTTGATTATACGGTACAGATTCCCTTAAGAGCATCTACTTCTCACATTAGGAAAAATTACAGATGTGACAATATTAAGGTTGATAAAGATTATATTGCTAGGCCGATGCCCAGGCCCAGTTCAGACTTATATATAACTGAGTCTAAAATGAATTTTCCAGATGGACTCTCCACATAAATATTATTTTATGATGACTGAAAAACAAATTGATTTTAGTCCGAGATCACCGGCAAGAGAAAAAATTTCTAAAGAATTCTTGAAATCAAGATGGAAACCTTTTAGAAAGTGGTTCTTTAACAATTTTAATAAAGAAGAACGCATTTGTTTCTAAGAAGAATTTTATAAAGATCTTATTGAATCAAAGCAAAATGTATTGATTGCTTTTGTTCCATGATTTATGACCAAACATGTTCATAATTATATTTCTAATGATAGAAAGAGATTTTAAACTAAGTACTGGGGAAATTACTAAATCAGTTTTTCCTCCATTGCAATCCTTCCAAATTGAAAAAGATGACAAAATTGTCCATTTTAATGCTTTGGCAAAATTATTTGAAGATAACACTGCGTTAGTTACTTCTCAGCATATTAATATTATGATTAAGCAGCAAAATTATACTAACATTTATATGAGCATCTTAGGAGAGCAAATTACTTCTATTCATAGTAGAATTAATAAATTATGTTCTAAAGTAAATTTCGATACTAGAGGAAAAGAGAAGGTAGCTACTACTAGCATCCAACCTCCCCCAGAAATTGGAGATTTCAAGCTTAAAGACCTCTCGGACCTTGAAAGTCTCTTGGAAAGAAAATTCAAAGGTATGAATATAAAACCTTTAAGTGCTAATGAATTTTCAGAAGGAGAAGAGAATCATGATAAGATTAATAAAATCTCAGAGAAAATCTCAGAAAAATATGCTAGAAAGCCGGTTCAAAGATGTACTATTATCCTAGACCTACTCCGCAAGATGTACTCTTAGAAGAGCATGAACATATTATAACTAATAGTTATAATGGAAAGAAAATCTATGAATGGAACATAGATGGTTATACAGATAGACAAATTTATACAACGGTACATAGAATGCTTATGTATAGCACTATCTGTAAGGCTAATAAAAATAGTGATAAAACTATTGCTGACATGATAATTGCAGGATTTACTAGCCAACTAAAAGGCTGGTGGAATAATTATTTAAATCCTGAACAAAGAGATAAGATCCTTTAAGCTGTTAAGCAAGAAGGAGAGCAGGATATTACTCATAATGTTGTGTATACTCTTGTTCTTAATATCATAGAACATTTCTCTGGAAGATGGTCTGATAATAGCGAGACCATAAGAACTATGCTCCAAAATCTTAGATGTAAAACTCTCACATCTTTCAGATGGTATAAAGATGTTTTTCTA
>JAJONR010007515.1:0-34918 GCA_029582245.1 Solanum etuberosum
TACAAAAGGAAGCCACATCCAAAAGACGTGTTGTGAGGATAACACGACTTCCATTATTTACATCAGGCAATGCATATCTGATAGCTTCCCAAGCTTGATTGGTCCAGACATCATCAAAAACTAGCACATACGTTCTCGATTGCAGGAATACTTTTGCTATTGTTTTCAGCCTGTTACTGCTCATGGTGTTTAGACCTTCAGGTGCTGGCTGCTTCACTTCATCGTAGAGCTGTTGAATCATGTCTTTCAAAACTTCTTCAACCTTGAAGGACTTGGAAACTGTTATCCAAGCAAGGCTATTGAAGTTTTTCTTGACTGCTGCATCCTCATACACTTTCTTAACCAGGGTCGTCTTTCCTGAACCTCCCATTCCCACCACCGAAATCACTTTAAGTCTAGGATCATCCTCCACGAGCCAACCGATTAGCTGCTGTGTGGGATATTCAATGCCCACAAGCTCAGCTTCTTCTAACAATAATGCATCACCTCTGCGATCATTTGCAGTATCGTAGGCATGGTTAGAATTTGAACCTTGCTCCGGGACATAAAATTTGTAACGGTACCTCTGATGGCCCATTGCAATATTGTCGACTCTTGATTTAATGGCTTGGATTTCAATGACAAGTTTATGGCGGAACTTGATGTTTCTGATTGAGAAAACCAATTTAGCAATGAAACAACAAGATCCACGGTAGTGATGATCATACGACAAGAGCATGGACTCATCAAGAACATCCTCAATGTCATTAGCGACATCTCTCACTTGCCTAACCCAGACTTTGACCTCAGCATCTCCCTCTTCGAAAGCATCAGCCACACCAAGAAAGGCTATCATTCTCTCCAATTCATCTTTGATATACTGGATATCATGCTTGACTCCCTGAAGCAATATTGCTTCTTCAGCTATTAAGTTTGTGAGTTTTTCAAGTACAAAAACGACAGCACAATCTGCCATCTCCACCTGATCTTCACAAGTGTGTATGCTCATTTCTTTTTGTAATGAAAATAAGAACAGCCCCATCTTCCTTGTAAATTCTTATGAAGAGGCAAAACTCAAAACAAAAACAAGTTATATTGTGGTCCCCTGATTAGGCATCATGTTAGTCACTGAAACTAGACTCCTTTATGCATTAAGAGGACCTTGGACAGACTAGACTAGAAATTTCAGAACAATTACTTAGAAAGTTTTAGCAAACACAAGTGAAGTCAAATTAAAAGGAACATATCTAGAAATTTTGGGAACTCTTACTAAACTAATTTCTTAATTTACTCTGGCTGTCTTCTACCAGAGTTTGACTCCACAAAATGATATATTATATTTGTTCAATAAAGTCCCACTGGGGTAAAGCGCTATCTAACAAAGGCAACTTCATACCAACCAGGGACTCAAACTCGAGACCTATGATTAAGAATGAGAGAGTACTTACCACAAAAGGATATAGAAGCTTTAGATGAAAACTTAATCTGATGGAACAGCTCTTCTTCTAGGTTACCAAAAACTACCACTGGGAGAAGAGATACCAGACATGATGATAAGTTTTAGGCTCCAAATGTTACCTTAGTTGGTGGTTGGTATTAGTCACAAAGTCAATACAGTTTCAAGTGATGAAGAACATTGAATCTTCTCAATTGTTGAGTGGGAAATTGACTCATATATGTTTTTTTTTAACAAATATAGTAAGTATAGAAGTTGACAGACTTTTAAGTGGCATTTGCAAATATTGTTTAGGTACATGTAAATGATTTGACATCTCATTATTTAGTCAATCAAGTTGCCAAAAAACTAGTTTAGAAAGTAGTAACAATATCAAAATGATTAAATGAGTTTAAGTAGAAGCAAATAAACTGACTTTGTTAGAAAGAGTTGTACTTCTAATGAGTTAGGAGACTTTCCAGCGCTGGAAAACACACACACAAAAAGAGAGTAAATGAAGAAGCTAATCGGGCTTAAAATTACTTTATTTAGAATTTTAAGTTTGAATTGGATTTGTATTTGACCATACTTTTTAAAAGAATATTTAAAATTTGTATTTTTTTAAAAAGAAAATATGGTTTATACATAATGCCATAAATAAAATCCCATATACGAGCTACTACATACCATATGAATATTTTTTCATTTACTGGGAATTTTCGAAGATGCGTTTGGTTATAGTTTTTGCAAATAATATTTGATTGTTTGAATGTACATTTCATGAAATATAATTCAAATGTGATAATTTTTTGTAAAAATGATAAATTTGAAAAAGAAAAATATAGTGAAAGTGAAAAAATGAATTTGTAATTTTCTTGGCCAACAACTGATTTTTCAAATAAAGTGAAAAAATCGGGAAAAAGGAAGAAATTTTCAAATACAACGTTTTTGTACTATTAGACGTCTCAAAATAGATCAACTCCCTTTATATAATCGACAACAATTGCAGCACCACAAGTCCGCAACTTATATCTTTAAAATACACTATTAAATAGTGCGTGGGATAATAATTCCTATCCAAAGTTTGGGATTGTTACAACAATTTCGGTCAAAGTTCAAATATATTTCGAACCCTTTTCCCCAAAAAAAATAGTATTTAAAGTTACTGTGAAAAAGATGATTTGAAAGTTGAAGTTTTCTTTCTTTTTCTCTTTTAGACTTAGAGATTCACTAGCTTATCCGAAAGGAGCTACTAAGTTAGAGTATTGGTGCGAAGGCAAGGGCAGAAATATCTTCAGATATTGCATTACGAGCTTCTATTTCATCAATGGTGGAAATGGAGATTTACCCGCCATATTCACCTTTGTTCTTAATTATGGAATTGAAATTATATATATAAAAAATGAACAAACATAGTTACAAGAATTTGTCACGACCTTCTCATGGTTAAATGTGAAAAAGAATTTCTACGTTTTTTTCTCTACAGAATAATAAAGTACAGTATTAGACTTTTAACCAATTCAATCAGGAACCTTAATTCGAGAAATTATACTAGTAAGGATAATATCATAAAGTCAAAGAAGAATTGAACAAGCATATCACTTCAGATAATGTTTAAAATTAATGAGAAAAAAATTTCATTTGAAAGTCGATTAAAACTAGTTTTTCAAATTAGAAAAACTCAATTTGAAGTTGGGATGACGTGTGTCTATTTAAAACTGATTAAATTAATTTGCTTTTGGGTCAATAACCGATCCAAAAATCTATTTTCTTGCCAATAATTTTCAAGTTGTCTATCAAAATTACAAAATCTCACAAGCTTTAACTTGGCCTGAAAATACTATTGATATCTTTTGAATAACTGGTATACCTAAAACGAAGTAGAGTAACTTTGTAGCGATTCAGTATTAGCAGATGGTGAAACTCGAAATTTAAATACCATCTTGATTGTATACATTAGCGTAAGGAAACTATGAATAAATCAAGAGTTGGATTAAGATGAGACAATAATAAAATTTTGATTGTATATAACAGAACTTTAAAACATGAATAGAACATCATTTAGGAAACTGCAACTATATTAATTTAATGATTGATATAGTTTACATATAGAAAACCTATGATCAAATTAAAAATAGTAATCATTTGAATGCTACTATTGTCCACAATTTATTAGACAAAAAGAAAGATTTTGGTTTAAAATTTACAACAGATTGAATTATGAGATAATCAAAATTGCTTTCTATTCCAGCTGCATTTTCTGGGAGCACAGGAGTCATTGGCAGGTTGAGGCATATCGTGAAAGTCAACCATTATAGTCCTTCTCTTGGCTTCCTTTTGCTCTGCCATCCTTTCCGCAAATTTTCTCTTGGTTGATTCAAACTTCATCTCCATATTTTTGATATTTTGTGTTTCCTTTTGCACCGGTCTCACAATTGCAGAGCTTTGTGTTGTTCTCTCAATTGGTCTTGTAATTGTACAACATTTGTTCTGTTTTTGTGGTGAGCAATTTGAAATAAGTTGATTTTTATGAGGAGCAACTTGTACATTTGATTTTTGATTTGTAGGTGAAGTAATCTGATGTGTTTCTATGTCACTTTGTTTTTCTTTCTTAGATGTTTTTTGCTTGATCACTTCATCTTCATTACCAACATAAAAAAATAAAGCTATCGTGGCCTTTAGAGTGCATTATGTTGTTGAATATCCTATTTCTGCTCTTTCTCAAAGTGCACAGGATATATCACAATTTTTTATTTTTCCTGAATTATGAGAGTTTTATTTATAGTTGTAGGTTGTAAAAGTTGTGACAAGGACAATTTTTTTCCTTCCAATTATATTGAATTGCATAGTCATATTTGATTGGCCGAAACATGTCATTTCTACACGTCGTGCATTTTCATTGGTTTTAATTTGACACGTAACATGATTATAGTGGCTCCTTCAATAGACTTGACGTGTCATGACATTTCGCACGTGACGCCAAACTAGTAACCTCATCATTTGTAGCTCAATTAAATAGACAATCCAACAAAGTTTGACCAAGGAAAAACTACATACAAATATTTTTATTATATTTACTAAATCTCGGTTAATGTATTTATGCTACAGATACATTGATGAATGTATCCGTACGTATTTTAGCACTAAATACATGTATCTTTGATACCATATATGTGTATTTATGCACGAAAATACTAAATATTTGATACAAGATACACTGATGAAATTGATTTTAGATACACTAGATGAAATTGATTATGGACACACATATTCATAAAATTGATACTAAATACACAAATACATAAAATTTGTGAGACTTAAATGCATTCTAAAATACAGATACATCGGGAGAGAGGCGAGTGAAAAAGCCAATATATCTTAGATAATGTGATTCACCCTTGAATACAACATATTTGAAATAAATTACACCTAATTTGACTCACATATTTCGAATGCATCCAAAATATTTTTTCGGCAAAAAATGTAATTTGACAACTGTTGTTTCAACATGTAATTAACATCAATCCTAGTGTGCTTTGTGTTGTTTCCTCTCAATAAAATTCAAAATTATTGGATTCAAATAATTAATTAAGTTATATTCATCCTTGTATTTATTTGGATAGTATATTTTGATTATTTTTTAATTTTATATAATCTGAATTTCTTATGGATTTAAATGTAATAAAATTTAGTCATCCACAATTGAAATTCGAAGAACAAATTGCTCGACAAAAATGTGTTCACTTATATTTTATTTTAAAATGTATGTCGTTAATATTCACAGGGGTGGGGTTACGGTTGTTCACCAGAAATTACACTATATATATAAGTCAAATCTTACATCATATTGATATATTTAGAATTTTGGATATCCTAAAAACAATAAAGAGCAGTAGCTCAGTGACATAGGTGTGCACAATATGTACAAGACGCCCAAGTTCGAATCCTCACCTATTAATAAACAAGATGCTTTGACGTGGATAGAACATTAGCTAAGTGGTAATTGTGTGCAAAAATCCATAGTTTGGACACACTTCACGAATTTATTGGTTACGCCACTAAATTTTCATACTTTATGTGAAAATATATGAAGCGTGATCTTGGCAATATCATACTTTCAATAAAAAATGCCTGATGAAGTTAAACTTAGACAAATCTAAAATCACAATCAAAACGTCTGAAGTTGACCTAGACAACTCAAACACTTGGCAAATGTTTAGACATGAATTGAATAATACATGAAAAAATATAGTAATTAAAATTACTCTAAATTTTTTATTTAAAACTTGAAATTATATTTAAACATGCATCTCACTTGAAATAATATTACAATTTTATAAGAAAAAAATCCATTTAAACATTGATTAAAAAACTAATTTTTCAAATTCGAAAACTGAATTTTGGGATGAAAAATTGGCTACACTATATAACCAAACAATTTTTTATTTTATTTTTAAAAAAGTAAGTTGTTCTTATGGTCAAAGGTCTTTAAAAAAAATTGATTTCATTTGTTTATTCGACATGTAAAGTTGCCACCATTGTTTTGCTAACTATAATTACAAATTTAAGATTTAAATTTTATATATTAAATATATTTTTTGATATTGATTTATCATATATATCTCTAGCTCATGTATATATAAGTTATATTCAGCTTTTGAGTGTATCATAAGGTATAGTCAATATATTTTTTGATAACAAGTATAGTCGATATATACTTTTGATGTTTTTTATGTAAATAAAAATATAGTTATATTTGTTATATAAAATAAATTATTTTAATATATATAGTTGAAAGTTCGTTTTTATTTTTATCACTAATCAGTTTGCACAAAATAAAGGTAAAAATGAAAAGCCACGTGGCAAATATCTATTTGTTAATAGAGTGAGCACGCGGATTGGTATCCTAGCAAACATTTGGTTGTGAGATACCAACCGTTTACACCAAATCTTTATAATCCAACGGCTATTATTCACTTGCAATTTCAGAGCCCAAAATTTCAAATTCCCTTCCAAATTTCATATGATTCCCTCCTACTTCACTCCTATATAATATCTCTCAAATTCACCATTGTTACACAATCAAAGCACATCTCAATCTACGATTTTTTTCTTCATTTTAGCATACAATTGATATGGCTCGTACCAAGCAAACTGCCCGTAAATCAACTGGTGGAAAGGCTCCAAGGAAGCAGCTAGCCACCAAGGCTGCCAGAAAGTCAGCTCCGGCCACCGGAGGAGTGAAGAAACCTCATCGTTTCAGGCCAGGAACTGTGGCTCTAAGAGAAATCAGGAAATACCAAAAGTCTACTGAGTTGTTGATTAGGAAGCTCCCATTTCAGAGGCTAGTGAGGGAAATTGCTCAGGATTTTAAAACAGATCTGAGGTTTCAGAGCAGTGCTGTGGCTGCTCTACAAGAGGCTGCTGAGGCCTACCTCGTTGGGCTCTTTGAAGATACCAATCTCTGTGCAATCCATGCCAAGAGGGTAACTATCATGCCCAAGGATATTCAGCTTGCTAGGAGGATTCGTGGAGAAAGGGCTTAGGAATCTTTGTTGAATGTTAGGATTGGCTATTAAATCAAATGACTTGATTCAATCAAAGTATATGTAAACCTTTGGTTTAGTACTATTCTGGAATCTGATTAATGAAATATGTAGTTCATTTGTTTCAATTAAAGCCGCTGCTCATACTATGGTCTGGATTATAGTAATTTACATTTCCTTCTTTATTGCTTTCGCCTTTTGGTTGTGTAGAGTACACAGTTTTCATAAATGTTTCTCTTCTGCACAAAGTTGCATTTGTTAAATTATTTGTTGCCTTGTATGCCTGCTATCGAGGGAAGATATATAAGTATTTAGATCTCAATTACTACAAGAAAGATCCAACTGGTGTTGACACATTTGTTAATACATTATATGGAAAAGTATATCATGTATGGAACCCCAATTCAACGACTTAATATTAGCATTATCATGGTTGAAACTCTGCAGATCCTTTACCTTTTTGAAATTGAACTTGATTTTGTTCTGCTAATCAAGAAATTTGGGTTTGATATGACTTCAAACATGGTGCTGCAGATGTTGCATTTAAACTGAGACTAAGCTATTCTTTTTCAGATTTCATCTCCAGCGAACACAAGGATGCCAAATTTAGACCACAAAGTTGTAAGTTGCTCAACTCATTTAAACTTTTGTGGTATGGACTAGTTGTATATTCATTTATGATTATTAAATCTAAGAGCTTGAATTTTGTTAGGGCAAATGTGCTGTGATGTTAGGTGTTGGTGTAAATATCATCATCTTGAACAATGAACATAGATGAAGATATAGTGTAGAGCCGTTTGATCTCTGTTGTTAAATCTGTTTTATTTTGCTTTAGTTTAAAGTTTCCATGAATCTGCTGCTATATATATAAATGCCTCTGTGTGTGAGAGGAATTTCATAACAGTCTAAATTAAGAAGATTGTGCCTTTCTTACATCTAAATGGGAAGGCTGCTTTGTTTGTTCTTAATACTTCTGTTTCTTAAACATTACTTTGCCTTGCCAATGATTGAAAGCTAAAACAAGATGTACATAACCTGATTGAAGATTGACATTTGAAAATTTTATTTACTGTATTTTAATAGACAGCTTTAGCATGTTGACATTGAGGAGTGCAGCTCTTCTACACAGAGGTTTTTGGTGACAGCACATTAAATTGTTTAAAGGTGTTCAGCCATGAATACGAGTATTAGGAGAACAACTGAAGCATTCTAATTCTTTGCAGATCTGGAAACAAACCAGACTACAAAAACGAGTCTAAGGTGCTCTGTTGCTCCTAAGAATCTCTTCTCTTAGTTCAACATTGACCATAAATATCCTTGCTATGTTGAATGACAAGTGTTCAGCCTCTGCATTTACTTACCCCTCAGAAGGTAATTTTAGATTTGTTGTCTGGTAAAATAAGCCTTGCTTATTAGTTCTCTCATTCTAACTTGAGGTGAACCAATCTACTTTCAGATATCTTGTCTCCTGCAAGTCTTTCTAAATTGAATATGAACTTAGAGCTGATTGAGTTTGTGAAATGTATGACTATAAAAAGGGATGTGTTGGTTACTAGTTACAGTCTTTACTATCAGAAAGCCCTTTCTAATTGTTTGTTGCTTAAATAGGTCATCAATTTTCTGCAGAGATAGAAAGAGTGCAACCTACAAAATTGTTTGACTTTGCTTAATGATATTGATATTATGCCAAAAGAAAAGAAGTGATGGAACCAGTCAACTTAATCTATTAGGATAAGTAGTGTTACAGTCATCTACTTGCTACAAATCTTCAAAATTATATTCAAGATTTGTAAATTGAGTAGCTTTCTGTATATTCAAGATTGGAACTTTTGAACTCAGGCAGGTTAGCAGATGGTGAAACCAGAGACTCCAATACCATCCTGATTGCATAAGTACCAGTGTAAGGGAGAGTGTGACTAAACCATGAGTTCAGCTAAGATGATAATTTACACTAACTAAATTCTGAATCATCAAAAAGATTTAAGACTCGGATTAAAAGATAATTTACCTTGGGACATGCCCTCAAAGTAAGATCTTCATCCACAGGGAAGTTCAACCATATTGTGCTATGGAAGTATGCCTGGCTTTTTCTTATGATCAGGAATCTTAATGGTGCTGAACTATTTGGACACTGTGTCAGCTCATAGGAGCCAGCTTTTGTGAGCTTTTAGTTCTGGTAATCCTTGATGCTGTACAAACTCCACTGACTACAATTAGGGATAGAAAATTTGATCTAAACTTTGTAAATGGTTATGCCTGTTAAGCATCTCCTTGAGCTTATAATATTTCCCAAATTTGAAACCAATCTGCTCGCAGAGGTATGAAATCTACTTCTAGTTATTTAAGTACTAAATACTAATAAAAATAAACAAAGGGAGACATTCTAAATCATGAGGGGTTTCAACTCTCAGCCTCACCTGTAATTGCAACTACATGAACTTACTAATAGCAAGAATAAAAAGATTGATATTTTTTAAGAGGATAAAGACAATAATAAAGCAACTCTGAGTTCCCTGAGAAAAAGGATGATACTCTAAAATGCAAAGTGATGCACTTATTCAAATGAAAGAGGGCAAACGACCCCTTTGGAGCCCAAATACTAATGAGGAACCACATCAAAGCCAAATAATCAACATATATAATATGAGAAGGGAATGTGGGAATGAATACTTGATTGATCCTTGTAGCTATTTTTATGAATGTAATTTTTCTATTTCAGAGTAAAAGATCATTCATATATAGAAAGGGCTTACCCCACACTAAATTAAAAAATGAAGTGAATGCTGATACTCTCCAAAATTACAAGACAAAAAGTAAGAACAAAAATTCTGGTGAGAAATTTACAACAACTCGAATCATCATAATCTCAAAACCTTTTCCTATTCCAACAGCGCTTGGTAGCACTCGGGTCATTAGCAGATTTAGGCATTTGATGAAAGTCCACCATTACAATCCGTCTCTTGGCTTTCCTTTGTTCTGCTAACCTTTCCTCAAATTTCCTCTTGCTTGATTCAAATTTCTTCTTCATATCACTGTCGCTTTGTGTTTCTTTTTGCATTGGTCCTGCAACTGCAGAGCTTTGTGACGTTTTCTGCATTGGTCTTGTACTTGAACTGCGGTTGCTTTGTTTTGGATGAGGAGGAGGAGCAACTTGTACATTCATGCTAGTGGTGCACTCTTTTCTCCTGCATTGGGTAGGGGTCTGTTGTGCTCCTCCTTCTCTCTTCTTTTCTGTGTCACTCTCCATCTTCTTGAATCCTTTGTGATTCTGTTTCTGCAGTTGGTTCTTCAACTCCGTGCCGCTTTCCGTCAATGTTGTAATTGCATTGCAATTGTTCTGTTTCTTCATAGGAGTAACTTGTACCGTCTTCTTGATCAAGGGTTTCTTGCTTTGGACAGTAATCTGCTGCTGTATATTGATCACTTCTTCTTTGTCAGATTCTTCAATGTTAGTCACGCCATCTTGATCACCAACATTGTCCTCGATAGCCTCTTCTTCTTCATCATCATCAGTTGATGTTATTGAGGGATTCATTAGGAACTTGATTATCCTGGCTTTGCGCTTTTCGAACTGTGGCTGATACTTGAATGCACCAACACGCAGAGCTAATTCGATCAAGTTGAAAATATCATCGGGCTGCTCCTTGATCTTGTAACAACAACTCATGAAAACTTTTTCGATATCCATTCTTCCAACAATTATGAAAAATAAAGTACTAATTTGTTAAAAAGTCTAATGAAGAACTTTAATTCATCAAACCCCTCTTATAAACTATTTTTTAGAAACATTTTTCCTTTTCCAATATGTTTTAGGATTAGGAGTATGCCGATGTTGCCTGCTACAAAATTTACCTTTTCAACGACGGCAATGAAATTAATTGCCATTTTTTAATAGTAAAGAAAAAAATAATATTTTCACCATACATATATTACTTCATAGATAGTCCCATAGTGTCATAGATAAAATCTCATTTACGAATACTATTATTTTTTATTTTTTATAATTATATATACCATATATATGTATTTTTTATGAATAAATTTTTAAATATCTTATACATGTTTTCATCCAGATTTGTTTATAATTTTTATTTATGAAAGAAAAAAAAACAAACGAAAAGAATTCTGTACATGTATGTTTTTCTATTCCCCGTCCTGAGTTTGTCTTTTGATTTTATTTTTATGTATAATTAATAATCAAATTAAGCCAAATTATAATCAATAACAACCAAATAGATAAATGAATAATATATTTAATTTGGTTGTAATAATTTAAAAAATGATAAATTGATTTGATTTTAGTTTTGGGATAATAATCGTCCCAAATATCTATTTTCTTGCCAATAATTTCCTAGTTATCTATCAAGATTAAGGATGTGTTTGGTATGAAGGAAAATGTTTTCCTAGAAAATGTTTTCTTGGAAAATAAGTGGATTTCTAACTTATTTTCTCATGTTTGGTTGGTGAGTAGAAAATATTTTTTAATGTTTGGTTGATGAATGAAAAATATTTTTCAAAAATATCTTTTATTTTTGGCTTGAGACTAAAAAATACTCTTTAGGAAAATAATTTATGATCCGAAAATCAACCCCGATAATTGATCTAGGACTCGACCTCGACACTCAAACTAGGACAAGACCCCGATGACTGTTCCAAAATCCGACCCTGAGATTTGACCCATGACCTGACCCAGGAAAATTTCTTTCAAAACCATTTTTTTTTTTAAAATAAAATTGACAGGGTCGCGGTGGGGAGGGGGTGGCATAAAAATGATTTTTTAAAAAAATTTGAAATATTTTTCAAAAATAATTTTTTTTTAATTTTTTTTTTTGATGGGGTGGCTTGGGTGGGGTTGGCATAAAAAATGATTTTTTAAAAAAATTTGAAATATTTCCCAAAAGCAATTTTTTCTTTAAAAAAAATTCCTTAATTTTGGAAGGAAAGTCATTTTCCTTAAATTTGAGGAAAATGAGTTGATTTGAAAAACATTTTCAAACAATTAAGCCAACCAAACATGAAAAAATTGGAAAACATTTTACAGAAAATGTTTTCCTCCATACCAAACACACCCTAAAAAAACTCACATGCTTTCAAATAGACCTAAAATTGCTATTGATATCTTCTGAATAATTGAAATGCCTAAAACGATAAGTAAATAGAGTAATTTTGTGCCTATCCAAGATTAGCAGATGGTGAGATTCGAGATCTAAATACCATATTGATTGCGTGCATTAGTGTAAGAAAAATATTAGTAAATTAAGAGTTGGATTAAGATGATAAAAGACAATAATGAAATTCTAAATTGTATATAAAAGAACATCAAAGCATGAGTACAACATCATTTAGGAAACTGAAACTATATTATTTAAATGATTGAGATAATTTACATATAGGAAACTCAGGATCAAATTAAAAATACAATCATTTGAATGATACTACTTTCCACAGTTTATTAGGTAAGAAGAAAGATTTTGGTTAAAAATTTATAGCAAATTGAATCGTGAGAATATCAAAATTTATTTTTATCCCAATAGTGTCTTCTGATAGCACGAGAGTCATTAACAGGTTTAGGCATATCATGGAAGTCCACCATCACAGTCCTTCTCTTGGTTTTCCTTTGCTCTGTTAATCTTTCCTTTAATTTCCGCTTGCTTGATTGAAACTTCATCTCCATATTTTCGATGTTTTGTGTTTCTTTTTGCATTGGTCTCACAACTGCAGAGCTTTGTGTTGTTCTGTGCATTGTTCTTGTAAATGATCTGTAACTGCTCTGTTTCTGTGGTGAACAATCATAAATAATTTTTTGATGAGGAGAAACTTCTACAGTTTTCTTGATGGACAATTTAATTTTCATTGTTGGTTTCTTATTTGAAGGTGAAGTAATTTTATGTGTTCCTACACCACTCTTTTTTTTTTTGTTCTTCAGGCTCTTCTTTTTTGATCATTTTATCTTCATCACCAGCATTGTCATCTTCATCAAGGATCAAGTCATCATAGTCTCCGGACTGCATTATCATGTTGATTATCTTATTTTTACGCTTCTCAAACTGTACGGGATATTTCTTTGCACCAACTTGGAGAGCAGCTTCGATCAAGTCAAAAATATCTGCAGGTTTCTTCTCTATGAAGAAACAACTCATAAACACTCTTTCGATTTTCATTCTTCTTACACTACTCGAACGAGAACAAAACAGATGAATAATTATGAAATTTTAGAATCAAGAACAACAGTGTGTGTGATGAATGTTTAGTGAGGGCCTTTGCTCTCTTATATAGAAAACTTTTTTTCCGCACTTTCCCACCATATCTACTAAATCCCTACCAATGTATCTATGCATAGATACACTAATGAATGTATTAGTACATATTTTAATACTTAATACATATATTTTTGATACCATATATCTATGCACAAAATACTAAGGGTGTGTTTGGAAAGTCACCATAGTAATTGAATTTGATGTAATTACACTGTCTGACATGTTTGGTTGACCATGTAGTTACTAGATCAGATTCAACAAGTAATTGAGTGTAATTGACAGAGGCTAATTACACTCTTCAATTATTAGGGAGGGATGTGAATTGCTGGTAATTACATGGTGTAATTACAAGCTGATTGCATTTTGATTTCTTCTTTTTATTTTTTTGTTTTAATTTATTTTTAGTTATATTTATTTTAAATTCTTTTTTATTTTTGTTATTCTAAAAATATATTTATTATTTTATATTATTTATATTTCATTTCCTTCTCATTCTCAACCTTTACTTCTTGCAATTGTTTGGTTACACAAGTGTAATCATATTTAAGAATAAAATTTTTATATTAGACAAATAAGGGCCTTTATAAATAATATTAAATTAAATATTTAAGATATATATTGTCTCTTGAAAATATATTAATTAATAAACATATGTTCTTAACTAATATTATAAAAAAGAATTGATTTATGTTTTTCAATTTAGTATATTTTAATTAAATTAATCATAAAAATTAAAAGTACATAATTGCTATGAACATCATGAAATGAAATGCATGTTTGACAAAAAGAATAATATTATAAATATAATATCATAAAATTATAAAACATTTGATAAAAAGATAATCTATCAAGCCAACTTAAAAAAAATGGCTTGTAAAGTAAAATATCGAGTCAATAGGATGGAATCACATGAAGTAAAAGTTGAGAATAAGAAGGAAATGAAATATAAATAATATATAAAAAATATTTTAAGAAAATATTAGAATAATAAAAATAAAAAACAGTTTAATATAATAAAAATAAAAAATACATTAAAACGAAAAAATTAAAATAAAATAAAAGGAAGAAATTAAAAAGTAATGAATTTGTAATTACACCATGTAATTACCAGCACAGCCTCCCCCCGTGAATTGGAGAATGTATTTACACCCGGCCAATTACACCCAATTACCTGCTAACCAGGTAATTACATGCACAACCAAACAGGACAGACAATGTAATTATAGTAAATCCAATTAACAGGGTGGACTTTCCAAACAGTGGTGTACACAAATAGAAAGTTGGAGATGTAAAATATTTCCTATCAAAATTAAAATTAAAAATCTAGCATATTTATAATATCTTTATTTTTAAGGAAATTTTCTAAAGAACATTTTTACAATATATTAGTAAGAATAAAATAAATTAGGCATATTAATAATAAATAGGTTAAAAAAATTAATACGTAAAAATTTAAATAAATAAACAGTTAAGTACTATTATGAAAAACAGGAAGAGAAGTTTCTGAAATTATACCATAAAAAAATTGTGAATATTTACTACTTTGTGAGTTCAAGAGGAAGAACTCAAGTTATTTCTAAAGTCAATTTTGGTCAAAATAAAAAACATCATAAAAATTTCCAAATCCCGCGGATTCCAAACATTCTAATAAACCAAATTCCATAGACCTATTTGACGTCCGTTTTTCCCTATGCTGATACGCCTTTGGTGATTCTCCTTCTCATCTTCATCTTCAATTCTATCATAATCACACAATCCCCATTCGATTTCCTTTGTATCGTAAATCATAACCCTAAAAAGTTTCCAGAAAACCCACTCGGATTTTGGGTTTTGCTTAATTTTCTATAAATTAACATAATTCGTTGTTTTGGGGGGCTTTGGTATTATTGTTTGTATCGGGTTTTCAAAGCACCCTTTGAAGCCTTGATTTGTTTTTTTTTCATCTGGGGGTTGTTTCACTTTGCAAGCTTGCTATGGACTACGAACCGTATGACAGCAGTGGTTAGTGTTTTCAAGATTGTATCTATTTTTCTTTAGTTTTGTGAAATTTGTAGCTTAATTAGGGTTCAGGGTTAGTGATATTAGCGTCTACATTGTGAAAATTTGGATCTTTTTGGATCCCGCTTTTGTTAACTAGGAATTTTGAGCTGTTGGCAATTTGAGGTACTGGGTATGTTTTGTTTGAGGGTTTTTTCTTTTGCCTTCTTCTTTAGAATTATGGGGTTAAATTTTTCATGATTATGGGTGTTGTCGATATGGGTTCAATTTCTTGGTCTTTTTGGGTCGCTATTTTGCAGTGAGAAGTTTAAACTGAGAATTATTGGGTTTTATTATGAAATAATGAAAACTTGCTTGCAAAAACTGTTAATTTTTGTAGAGAAGCAAAATGTAAAGTAGAGTTGGCAGTTAATTATACTGTTTGCAGCTTTGGGACAGTCTTCAAATTCTTGTAGGTCTGCCACAAGATCTTGATACTGAATAAAAGTTTAAATCTCATTTTAGACCTATAAAAGTTGTCACTTCAGCTGCAATTTTGCTTTTAGTTTTCTACTGAAAATGGAGAATTCTTTTGTTGGATTAAAATCCACAGTGCTCCTTGGTCCTTACTCCTTGGTAACAGTTCAAGTAATGTACTTTTTTCTCATCTGTTTTTATGCCTTTTTTAATCACACAGCGCTGATATGGGTAATTGTCATACATTGCGTTGTATTATACATACTCCAGGTGTTCGTTGTACTTTGATTTTCTGAGAACCTGTTGGGTGATTGCAGGAACAGATGATGATCTTCCACCATCACATCAAAATAGGATTCCAAGAGGTGGTGGCCGCATGAATGGAAATGGGAGATCTGCTGTAATGGCTTCTGTACCCTACCAAACGATGTATGGTGAAACTGACATGGAGGCCCAAATTCACCAGCTTGAGCAAGAAGCATACAGTTCGGTTCTAAGAGCCTTTAAAGCTCAAGCTGATGCCATTTCTTGGGTACCTTTTGTCATACCATGAAATCTAATATGTTCATTTGCTTGATCAGGTTTAAATGACTGCTCAATGAATATATTTTATTCAGGAGAAAGAAAGTTTGATAACGGAGTTAAGAAAAGAGTTAAGATTGTCCAATGAAGAACATAGAGAACTTCTTGGTAGAGTTAATGCTGATGATGTCATCAGAAGAATAAGGTTAGCTCTTGGTCACTTTGTCCATCTTGAATTTGTTTAGCGAATCTCCGGTATTCTAGAGTTTGTCAAAGTTCTAAAGGCTAGCTTTTGATTATTGGTTGTAGGGAGTGGAGACAATCAGGGGCTCATCAACCTGGTATGCTTGGCACTGGTCAAGCTATTCATGACCCATTACCCAGTCCTTCTGTCTCAGCTTCACGGAAGAAACAGAAGATAGCTCCACCTTTACCGTCACAGTCCTTTGCTGGACCATCTCCTACTTTCCACCCACCTGCTCTGGCTGCTGCAAACCAGCCATCTTCATCTGCTGCCAAGAGAGGGCCTATGATGGGGCCTAAGGGCAAAAAAAGTAAATCTGTATGTCTGATGTTTTATGCTTTATTCTGTGCAGTCCACCAGTGCATGGTTTAACTATTCTCTTATTCTGAATATTTTCCTGTTGCACATCTATTCATAGGGCCAGATGATGCCTGGTGCATCTTCAATGAAAATGCAGTACCCGCCTTCCGGTCCATTTGGAAGAGGCCAACTCGATAATCGGGTTTCTGAATCTGCTAAAGCAGCATCAGTTGATTCGTTGATTGGAAGGAAAGTAAGGACTAGATGGCCTGATGACAATAATTTTTATGAGGCAGTCATTACTGACTATAACAAAGCTGAGGTACACCTGATTTTATTGCTTGAAGCTTTACTTTTCTTTTTCTTTTCGTAATTGAATGCATAAATCTTGTGGTACACATTTTCAGGGTAGACATGCTCTTGTTTATGACATGAGTACTGCAAATGAGACGTGGGAATGGGTCAATCTTTCAGAGGTAATGGATGCTATGTTCTGATGCCATGGAGCTTTTGATTACCTTTTTTGCTGTCCTGCTGGAAAACTCTTTTTCTTATTGGTTTATGAGGGTGGGTGTACCAAGAAATATAGCTTTTATACCGTTCTGAACACTGCATGCTTTGTATTCCTTGTCTTGTGATGTGGCCAAGTATCCTCTAAAGCATTCATTAGAAGTCTGCATTTATTACGGAACAGTTGCAAATAAATTCAAGGTATTTCTGTATTGAAGTTCAGGATAATTCTAAATTTCCAATCTGAACCTTTTCCCTTGGAAAGAGGGCAAAAACCTGTGTAAGGATGACTTCACCTTATTTTTTCTTGAAGGTATAACTTCCCTGTTTTTTGATGGGCAACTATATGTATTTTACGTGGAACCTCTTTTCCATAAATGTTCTTATAGCTATAACTTTTTGATGCATACCAAGTCCAATATTTTACTGCATGTGCCTTTGAAGATACTTTATAAATGAAGTTCACACCATGTATTTTGGGAGATTGCTGATCCATTATCAAGTCTTCTGGAGTATGCACTTACAGAAAAGTTCCTCCATATAACAGAATGGGAACTAAAGGGTCTAATATATCTAGGAAGAGGTAGAGAAACCAAGATCATGTTTGCTTATGTCTAATATTTGACTTGTGTATGAGACTATGAGTGGTCTGACATATAATATGTGGTGTATTTGATCTCAAGATGGACGACTATCAAGACTATCTGGTAGTTCAAGTCTTTAAATTAAATTTCTCTCTAAGGTGTGTCCTTGTGAAATTTCCTTTTCGTCATCCATATTTATCAGTTCAAGTCCTTATATTTGCTGCTTCTTCAATAAATAATTTTCGGAGTTACTCTAATGGAGTAGGAAAACTTTAATAAGGTGTAGATGTTGGCTGAATGACTTGCTCTGTATATTGCAAGAACCTTTTCAAACTCATTATGCAGTCTGTTATTAGCATGATATCCATCTCATGTTTAGATAAGCCATAAAATACTTCTTTTGGCACATGCATGGTCCAATGTGAAACGCTGGATAACCTACTCTATATATAGCTCATTATTCATTTTTTTCTGTTATCCTTAGTTGCATCATTTGGTTATCAGTTGTCTTCTTTTAGTTTTCTTGAAAGGGTCAGACTTATATATCTCTTCTCTGACAGATTTCTCCAGAAGATATTCAGTGGGACGGTGAAGATCCAGGAATTTCTCGTCATGGAAATTATGGTGGATCAGGCCGTGGTGTGAATAGGCCTGTAGGGCGTGATAGTGGTCCAGGTGCAGGGAGGGGAAGGGGGTTGGCTAAACCTCAGTCCAGAAAAGGCTTTCCACCGTCACAGAATGGAGGAAAGAAAGGATCTGATGATATCCAGTTACTTCACACAGACACACTGATTAAAGAGGTTAGTGCAGTAGTTTAATATCTATTGCGCATTTAGATGTTACACTTTCTATATTTGTTCATAAACTGGCAAATGTCATCAGGTGGAGAGGGTCTTTGGCGCCAGTCATCCTGATCCTTTGGAAGTCGAGAAGGCAAAAAAAGTGCTAAAGGTTAGAGGCATACTCACCTGTCCAGTTATGCTTACTTCTAGCTCATTTGTGCCAAAGGAAATTAAGTATATTACTATGCAGGAGCATGAGCAAGCACTTCTGGAGGCAATCTCAAGGCTCGGAGAGATCTCTGATGGAGAGAGTGGTATGACTATCCCAAAACATTCGTGCATTTTCTTTTCATTTTATCATCATGATTAGTGCATTTCGATTGGAGAATTTAACTCGATGTTCCTTCTCAACTTATCAAAAAAAAAAAAAAACACTCTATGATCCTTCTCAACGTCTGAGTTCCTATTAAGTCCTAAAAGTTTACTTGTTTGGCTTAGGCTTATTTCAATTTGAGGTCAAATTCAATTTATGTCTAGAAGCACAATGTTTACCTCCCATGATTTAAATCCAAGGCGTTTTTGAAAAAATTATCTTTCCAAGACAGAAAATAAAAAAGAAATATAATAAGCTTGGTAGACCTTCTCCAATGCTTCTTCTTTCTACTTCCCTTTTACTTTATGTAGATTTTGGAATGATCTTTTTCTTGATACCTTTAATACCATAATTTGAGCTGGACTCTTTATGTTGTTAAGATAAGTGGCCTAAATTCAATACAAGGACTTATGATTCCAGACGAGCATAACTTGAAGGACTTAAAGACAAGATCATTGTTTAGGAATATCAGTGTACTTCCAAAATTAGGTGCATTGTGCCATTCCCTTTCTTTTCTGAGAAAAGGTAGCATAGAATAATACTAGCACAAAGGTTGTGTTAAAGCCATATTTACAAGTCAAAACAAATGTGTCTACTCGTTCTATCGTACAAGGAGTCTATATTATCAAGTAGAGGCTTACAGCCTCACACAGTTGTCATTTTGTTGTGACTAAAATGGATTTTTTCTTGTCTATGTTCTTGTATCCTTAGCCCTCAATACTTCTGACTTGCTGTATAGATTCGCATTTGAATGATGTGGGACAAGTTCCCTTGCTGACAGTAATGATGTAACTTATATCAAAGTACTCCTATACTTCTAAATTGTGTCCTTGGAGTGAATGAAAGTTGAAATATCCTGCCGGACATAGTTGTGCATTTTCTCTCTATGGTACTTGATATTTTCTTGTTTTTCCTGTCAAATTGTTTCTTTAGAAAAATAAGTTTCACGTCAAGTTGTTCTTAATCATCATAGGAAGCTTATTATGATATATAACGTCATATCATTTCACTTCACTCCTCTAAGTAGAGAAGATAAAGGGCTACATGTTTTAAGAACAAATACGTACTGACATAGAAACATATTAATTTTTTTCAAGTTCAAGTTACCGCCGTTTTAATGTTACATATTGACATAGAAACATATTAATTTTTTGGGATAACCGTGGTGTCGGGGCCAGCTTGTTTGCACCTCGACTAATTTCATAGGGATACATGCTACCTCCTACTAGCACAGAAATTGGGTAACTCTGTCCACTAAGACTTGGACAGATAGGAAAAGATCACCTAGTTTTGTTTGACTCCGCTGGAATTTAAATCTAAGACCTCATGGTTCTCAACCCACTTCATGGACCCACACCCTTGGAAACTAGAAACATATTAATTGGGATGAAATAAATGACATGGAATTGAACATCTACACAAAAGCACATAAAGGCAAGATACTACTTATCATGTACAGGAATTATATAAATGTGAAACAGTTAAAGTTGAAGCCCAATGTGTTAGATGGTATTATAGTTGTGTTGAATACCATAACAGAAATTAGGTTCCAGTTGACAGTATTTATTACATAAGTGGTTTTTTTGGAGAATGAGAAGTGTAAGATGGAAGAGTAGGGAGTAAAAGGTTAGCTCTGTATCATGTGGAATGCATGGATGAGGATTTGATTCGTCAACTTTAATTTTTCTGTTGGCTTTTCTTAGTGAAGCATGAAAGCATGCGACTGTTGTGTGTTTCCACCAAGGTTACATGGAAAATAGTCTGTAATCACTAGTAAAGTGGATCCTGGGGTCCATCTGGTGTTGGAACACCTCTTACGTAATGCAGTGCTATTCTGATTGCAACTGATCAGGTCGTAATAAGTATACTTATAATTAAACTTATAACAAAAAAGTACACTTGTAATTAATATTATAACAACAATCATTGTGTATTGGGAAAAAAGAATGAAGACTAATGTGCTTTTATCTCTCAGCATCTGCTTTTTATCAACTTCAATGACCTACAAGTCACCTCCTACTGATCCCCGTACTTCTGTTCCTTATTGATCTGTGTTTCTGCTGCAGATGAACATTTCATGCAAGCGATGAACCGGGAATGACAGAGGATACCATGATTGTAACTGAGTGGTATATAGAAGCTGTGGCATGAACCACTGAAATAACAGCTAAATGGAGCAAAGGGGGCATACATGTATTCTAGATGGGTTCGCCATATGTTATGAAACACAGAATGATTTTAGGTCAGTTGTATAATGCCATGTTGAAGGAAAACTTTTGCTAACGTTATATTATTGTATCCTAGTTTTTGTCTGCATAGGCCCTATTTGTAGTTGGATTGTTGTTTCATCTAGAGGCAGTTTAGTACTCTTGTAAAATTAAACGTTAGCAATTTAACGTGTGATCATGTAAAAAAGAAGGTTTTATTGTTGGCACTGGTGCTGGAACTGCGAAATTTAACAGCTTAATTATTCTTTAGTCGTTCATTTCATTGTTGATTGGTTTAAGTTGTCAATGTTGTAATAGTATATTTGCCTTGTATTAGAATTTTTTTGAATAGTTTAGACTTGTTAATTATAGAGGAACTTTTAAAGCTTGAAAGGACAGCTTTAAACAGTTCAACTTTATTTGTGGTTCACTCGTTGGTTTTCAGAGGACTTGGATTTTTGTGGAAAACATTTTTCAACACTTGTGTTGTAGGGTGTCCAGGAAAACACCAAGTCATCTTTTTTGCAAAAACAAACGTGTTTGGTATGACAGAATATTTTTACGAAAAAGATTATCTGTTACAAAATAGTAAAGTAATATTTTTTTTTTGTTATAACCAAGTAGAACTGGAAGTGAGAAAGAAAAAGAACAAAAGATTTGACAAGTCTAATGGAGAAGAATAGTTGACATGTTGACCGTTTCGATAGATGAAAAAAAAAAAAACAATTATAATACTCGTAGGCTTGGGGTCTTTTCATTTTCAAAGAACGTGGATTTGGCAATTTTATTTTTCACATTGATCTCAACTATGCCTGGAAAATCCTTTTCTCTAGGAAGATTGACTCACTCAACTCTTAGGTTGTCTGGGAATAGCTCCACCAGACATATAAGAAAGTATTGGTAAGCTTTGCTAGAAAGAAGCTTTTCAACAAATTAAGGAGGTTAATATTAGCGAAGCCGGTGCGCTCAACTAAGTGACTAAGGAAATAGGTTTGTCCTTGAATGGAAGTAATAGGGTCGAAAAGAGGGAAATAGGGCTCCTAGTGATTAAAGGTTAGTTTTAACCCTCTCTCCTTGCCATCAAGTGGCTGAACACCCCTACTACTTATTTTATTTGATTCAAAAGGTGAATACTCCCCCCCTCCCTCAACTAACTGTATGAGGTGGGGTGCTTGTGAAAAGCTATGTTGGATACAAGTAATTTCTAAAAAAAATAGAAGCGAAGTCTGATATTTGACAAAAATCTTTCTATCAATAGATAGGAATGAATGTTCGATATGGGAACTAGGATCCATTATTATTTTAACTATTAACTTGATGTCACTCGTCCAATTGACAATTATACATTATTGTTATGAATTTTTTGAGTTACACTACAATCATACTCTTAATCCACAGTAAATCTTGACCCTTCAACTTTGATAAAATCCATAAATAGATGGAGAGATGAAGGGAGGAAGGAAGTTAGAATATGAAGTCCCAATGTACTTGATAGAAGAATTTTTCTGTTGATGGTAAATATTCAAGTACTGAGAATAATAGGGCAGTTGAAAATGTAAAAAATAGGGCTATGATGAGCACTATTAATGATAAAACTTACATAAATCTCATATTGTTAAGAGCTAATTATATCATATTTCTATTCTTTTTCAAATTACAAAAACTCCTTAAATTTATATTATCTCGGATACATCAGGAAATCTGTGGATACATAGCTCACGGATTGTGAGTGATACATTACTTAACTGGAGGGATGTATCAGAGAGATGTATTTGTGAGGCGATTTTTGTAATTTTTTTTAAATGATAAGAAATTTTAAATATTATGGTAAAATAAAATGTATATTTATGTAAAAAATAATAATATATTAGTGACCTAAAAAAATATAAAAAATTAACATATTATAAGTAAAAATATATAATTGTATAAAAAAAATAGTTTTACACTATCAAAACATATATATAACTTGAGAATTTAAGTCTGTACGTTAATAAATTATCAATTTTTTACACCATTAAATAAAGTTATTTGTAAGTAATTGAATAAAGAACATGCAAAAACACGTTAAATCGCATCGATAGTGTAAAAAATAAAAATTAATATAGCAAAATACATAGCTTAAATATTTTTTGAGGTACATGGATTTACATGCTCACATGACACCTCAACTGAGAGTGATTTGCTTCCTAAAGATGCCACTTGTCAAACATGGGGTCTAAAAGCATATTGGGACACTATTTTTGAAACATCTACAGTGTGTCTGTCTGTTTTTGTGTGTTAGGATTAAAGAAAGTAAAAAAAAAAACCAAGTAAAATGAAGGGAATAATACATAAACATGACCCTTAACTTGACTTCAGTGGATAACTATGTCCTCCAACTTTGAGTGTGCACAATTAGACACTTAAACTTGTATAAAATTGAATAAGTAGACACACGAAAGTTGCGGAAATGAATATATTGAGATGGAAAAAATTAAATAAAAAACGAAGATATTCAGGATAAGAGGTATATATGAGCGGCTTTAACGTAGGAAAAGTTATGAAAAGCGAAGTTAAAATAATGATTTAGGCATGTAAAGAGGAAATGCATGGATATCTCAGTGTGTATGAAGGTGTGAGAAATTGGCTATGGTGAAGGTAGATCGAAAAAGTATTCTGAAGAGATGATTAGAGAGGACATGATATAACTTCAGCTTATCGAGACCATGACCTTAAATAGGAGGTTATGATAAAGTCCGTGTACGCACTACTCCCCCAAGATCAATTGTAGAATTACACTGAATATATTATTATTACTCCATCTATCATAATTTACATGACTAACTCTTTTTTCTAGTTGGTGTAAAAAAGAATTAAACATGTCTATATTTAGTAACTATTAATTTTAAAATGACAATTTTACCCTTAGGAATAGTCTGATAGAGTGTATTAGCAAAAATAATGTATGCATTAGCTATGTGTATTAGTAATACTAGTACCTTATATGATACACTTTTTCGAGTATTAGTTATACATTTTATTGCGTATTACGGTATGTATTATTGATACCATAAATTTCTAGATATTTATAATACAAAAAAAAATTAACACTTATATTAAATTAACTAATGACAAAACTACCCTCAAACTTTTGAGAACATTTTCCAATATTTTTCCACCCAAAGTCAAAACGTATGTCAAGCTCCTTCATTAAATCTAAAACTGTGCCAGCAATATATGCACAAATTGGTAAAGCTTTGCCAAACTTTCCTGAATATGGACGATATAAGTTTGGTTGGAAAAAAAATACTCTCAAGCAATACTAACAACTATTTAATTTATTTTTGGGGCAAAAATAAGAGTCAATGACGTTTTAAAAAAGAACTTTGTCGTGATATTTTAGCAAAGAACTTTGTTGCAAAAGAAGTATACAAAGCAAAAAACATGGAGGGTATTTTATGAATAAATATATTTTAATGAAAATTATACAAGATTTGCTATATATTAAATCAAAAAGTGCAAATGAAATAACGTAAGCATGATTAATACAAGCATTATTAATATATCATATTTAGCATTACTCTTGCACACTTTATCAAACTACGAATAATTTCTTAAATAATCACTCTTGTTTAGAAATTTAGCCTATAATATCACTTTTGTTTCTTGTATAACGACCAATAGCGAAATGATTTAGAGTCACAAATATGTATAACTTATTTTAGACCATAAATTTCAAAATTCCTTTTTTTCTTAAATTTCTTGTCAAATTAAACTACCTCGCATAAATTAAGAGGGACGAAATAAGTGCTCTCTCTTTATCCAACAATACTTGTCTACTATTGACTTTACTCACTTTTGAGAAACTATTAATAGAATGATAATTTTACTATATCACCTTTTGAATATAATAAATATAATATCTTGAAAAATATATTAGAAAAGTGACTATAATTAATAATAAGGTAAATTAAAACTAAATGTAAAATTATCTATTAATTTTTTAAGATGAATAAGTATGGTTGTAGTATTATTTTACTTTGTTTTTTGATCTGGAAAAAAAAATAACTTCAGGTATGTAATAAGTCAACAGCTCCATATAACATGTTAAATTAAATCCTTTTTCTCTTTTCTTTCTTCCATCATCTCTTTCTCCTACAACTTTATAAGAGTATTTGTTTTAAAACAATGACCAATGGCATGGGACAAATAGCATAAAACTAATTGAGAAAAAGAAAATTGACTGTAACAAGGAAAAGGTACAAACACCAATAACATGTTACAGAAGCAAAAGATGTGAACTAATTCTAACAATACAAGATGTGAAATATACACTGCAAAATGAGACTAAACTCCTCCTAATTAACATCACTACTTAAACTTGATTCATCATTAATTTTACTTACCTCCTTGACCGTTTCTTTGGCCGTTTGGAAGAATCATCCTTTTCACTATGTTCCCTTGCACGTTTTTCTTGCACAACTACTTCTCTACCACCTCTCTTTGGTGGTCGACCTACGCTCCTCTTTGACGGACTACCTTCATCCTTGCCTCCGCCACCACTTCGCCTCACCGGAGCTTCTCTCCGTTCATCAACTTTTTTCTTTTGCTGCTCTCTTTTGTTACTTTTAACACCAACATCCTCCGGAGGATTATTCTTCAGCGCTTCCACCAACGTTCCTTTCGTAGGAGAATTCTTCTTTATCCTCTTCAAGAAGTCCGCTGCAGCTCCTCGTTTTTTACTTTCTTCTTTCTTCTTCTCCGGTTTCACCTCTTCCTTTTTGTCCGCGCTGCTATTGCTTTGCTTAGCATTTGTGTTTTGGTTGCTGTTAGATTGTGAAGCATTATTATTATTATTATTATTATTATTATTATTATTATTCGAACGGCTTTTGCTGCTCCTCCTCATACTTCTTACCCCAGTCACTGGCTTTTCTTTCACCCCAAGCTTGATTGAACTCTCTTCTTCATTCGAAGAAGATTTTATAGCAGGTGGCTTTGGGTTCAGAGGAGGTTTACTATCAGCTGGTTTTTCTAGCTTGTTATTACCAGAAGAAGCTGCTGCTTTTGCTGAAATGGAGCTCCTCTTGCGACAGACTACTATAGGAACGGCAGACTTGTGTTTTGCAAGCAAAGAATCGGATCTCTCCAATTCGGGCTTGGGTTGGATCTTTAATGGTGATAGATCCTTTAACTGGGTTCTCGTCTTTTTTAATTCTTCCATTACAATGCCACGGAGTTCGTTCGCTGCAGTTGACTCTGAGGATGACTTAGCGAAGTAGACGATGGCATTGTTGAAGATAAGGAGGAGGTCCAAGTAGAATTTGGATGGGCAAGAGAAATAGGATCCATCGTCAATCCGGGCCTGAACCGTTTCAAGATCCATATGTTGTCGGATCATACTCTTGTACTTGTCCGTTTTCTGCATGAAATGTCAAAATGATCGGCTTACAACTTTAATTTATTATTTCAATAAATAAAAAAACAGAATTGGAATTAATGAAAGATGATATAGCTAGGGTGCGTAGGTGTGGCATAAATTCCATTCGTTGGAGAGGAAGAAAAGGAAATACATTGAAGTTGGCAAACCAACGATTTTAAAGTAGTTTTTTTTTTTTTCTATATATACTTCCCAACGCTACGCCAAAGGAAGTGGGGGTAGGGTTCACCTAAATTACGCGCTCGTTAGTAAGTAGCATTTCATCTCTTTGGAAAAAAATAGGATAAGAACAAAACAATGTCTTTCACCCTCCTAATGCACGCCGCATTGTTTTTGTTTCCCAACACAAATCATAATAAAATGTCTAAAATATCCTCCATCTTAGCAAGCACATGGAGGCCGTTTCAAAAACCATTATATAAGTTACTCACCGGTTCAAATTGACTTGATATATTTTTAAAAAGTAAAAACTAGAATTACTTTTACTAATCATTATTTAAATATATAAAATTCAATATTTTAGGGAAAGACATTGAAAAATAACTTAAGTTAATAATAAAGATTAAATTGAAAATTCTCTTGGAAATTTTAAAGTGGACATTTATTTTAATATATAGTGGACAAATTATGGACATAGAGAATACTATCAACTTCTAGGTTAATTCCAAAGAACTTTTTGAAATCTAAGGATAACATTATTAATTGACTTATTTACTAGAAGTCACTGGTTTCAGTAGTGTCTAGGGTAAATTCCATTTTTTCATGAACATGTAAAACTATTAAACTTGAACTATGTGATCTCAATATTGCAATTAAACATAATATTTTTAAGACATCAAAGTTATACAATACCAAAATATATAGATCTGAAAAGAAAAAACATTCAAACTTATGGTACATCAGGGTGTGAAAATAAACTCCGGACCACGTCTCACGTAAATTAACCGTGGTTAGAATAGGAAATAGGTAATTTATAGTATACCCATTATGCTTAGAACTATTTTCATAAAAGAAAAAAAAATGGGCTTGTCAAAACGTTAAACCACAAATAAAGAAGCAAGAACAAATAATTAAAAGAATAGAGATTTGGTTTTATAATTTACTACAGTATTATTATTATTATTATTATTATTATTTTCTATTCAAAATATAAGTTGGTAGGATATCATTTCAAAGGAACAAGAGTAAGAGTATGTATTGGGCTTCTGAAAATCATTTTAAAGGCCCCTTATAATATTCGTGGGCTGACCCACGGTATTCACCTGATCCATAAAATTGATTTTTTTCTTATTTTTTAAAGTGGTCTTGAGACCAAGTTCTAGTGGCTCCAACGCACTGCGGCATCCTCGTTAGTGGGTCCCATTTTCCGTCCAAATTCATCAATTTCCCTCATTTGTTCGGAAGTTTTAGTTGGGACCTATTGTCACCCTATCCTAAATTACCTTACACTTCTCAATTTACTCTTACTATAAAAAAAAAAATGCATACTGTTACAAATATTATAACAAAGTAATTTATTCGTGTCAAGTCAATTGATATCACATAAATCAAAACAAGTTAGTTAGTAAATATTAAATTGAGAAATTTTGTTTAGTACTCACACAAGTGATGCATGAGGCTTATTTTTGTTTCACAAATTAATAGATCCATTTTGAGTCCACAAACTTTGAATTCACCATTTTGTGAAACAAAAAAAAGCCTCACATTAATGTGATCATGTGACACATAAAATAAAATAAAAAACCAAATTAGTAAAACATATAAATCTGCCAAATGACAAGTTTTATTTAGGTAGCCTATTTAAAAACAAAATAATATTTCCTCTTTTGCATGGGAGCAGTTAGATCAATTAGAAGAACTCCTATTTTCTTTCATTTTAGTAGGAATAATCAACAATTTTCCCCCAACTGTCACATGTATAGAATTCATATGAGAAACGAGTCCAATTATTGATTTATTTTTATTTTTTACTTGTAACGAAATATAAATCTAAACATGAAAGTGGTAAATAATAATTTTTTGAAAGAATAAATTTTAGGCAACAAACTCATGTACACGTCATAATATATTGAAGCCACTCACCCGTTTTGTTTTATCCACTTTTCACTTTTACTCCAAATACTATCTATTTTTTTCATTTTCATTTTTTCATCAGTTTTTGCATGTAATTTTTTAAAACAAACGAATCTCACCCGTTGATATTTGTTGGTAAATTATTTACCCATTTTGTTAATCGAATTTTGTAATTTTTTTGAGTGGTCCAAAGGACCAAATATTGATCAGCAAATAGTTGTAGGCCAACCAATTTGAAAATGCGATGTAGAGAAACATTACCTGGCTGTCTAGCCGGCGCTTGAATACAGAGCCGCGCTTATGCGACCTGATAATATCTAAAAGCTCAATTAACGGCTCTGATTTCGCCGCACCCTCCCCTTTAATTCCAACGACTGGAGAACCCATTTCTGCCGCATCTCCGCCGCTTCTACCAACATCTCCACCGCGCTGCCGTTTTCTCTTCGTCAAAGTCGCCGTGCTCTGCACGTCACTATTTTCCTTAGTCTCTTCCTTAGACCCGCTCACTGTATCACGTAAATCGCCTGAGTCGCGACGGGCTTTTTTTTCCTCCTGTCTATCTGAACTGCTATCGTTATACGAGTCCTCTTCACTGACCGGTTTAACCTCCTGAACCGGTTTATCTTCACCGATCTCGACCGGTTCCGGTTCATTTTTAACACCGGTTTCTCTGTTCTCCGTCGAATTAGACTCGTTAAACGACCGGTTTTCGCGGTCTGACTCCTCGCTCGACACGGCCTTTCCGGTTGAATCCTCCGGTTTAACATCAGCACCGCTGTTTTTGTCGTTTTGCGATCTCTGTTCCTTCACATCCTCCAGATCTGGTTTCTGGCCATCGTCTAAACTCTGCTCCTTCAAACTCTGTTCTCTCTCTTCCTCCATCTTTTTCACTTTCAACTCCAACGACCTGTTCATATCACATCACAGATCAAAATCTCTCAGATCCAATTACTGAATTTTTTCCACGTAAAAAAAAATTCACATACAACCGAAAAAATCAAAAAAAAAAAAAGGAAACAGAGAGATTTTACTGGATCGAAAGATCGTAGCGTTGAACCTCTTGTTGAAGCTCAGCAACCCGTAGTTGTCTCAACTCCTCAATCCAAGGAATCGTTACATCTCCATTTCCATCTACATCCTGTTCTATGATTTTTTCATCATAACTATTGTTATAGCTATTCATGAAGCGGCGGCGGAGGTCCCTGTATTTCTCCTTACAAATTTGAGCGGTCAATAAAGCAGGTAACGATATACGATTTTGGAGTTCCATGGCTACAGATTCCCAGTCCTTGAGGCCATGCCTTTTCACAGCAAACGCTAACAAAAGCTCTTCCCATGTACTCCATATCGTCTTCTTCGTCGTCGTTGTAGCTGCTGCTGAGTCTCTTTCCATTCTATGTTCCTTTACACATAGACGCACACACATATATATAACATAACATACGAAAAATGGGAGTTATAAATTATAATTACAGGTAATTAAGCCTAGGGTTTGATTAGGTATTTTATGTTTTTTTTTTTTTTTGTTTAGGTTTTTAGTTTTCGTCTTCTTCGTGTAGATTAATTTAGATACCCGTCTTTAATTTTATCTTTTTAGTGTGTCTTTGAGTTTTTTGTGTTGTGGGGTTTTGAATGGGTTGACGAATCGAGTCATTTGGGCATTTATAGGTGTAGTAAGCTATGGGCCTGATCTGAAGCAAGCGATTTGACCTGATCAATTGACGATTTTGCCCTTTGATTTTAGATGAATTCCTCATTTGACCCTTCCTTCAAATTGTATCGGAAGCGGGTAGCACGTGCGAGTTGCGGAATTGGTTTTACTACTTTCGCGCTTTATTTATCGTTTAGATAAATTTTAATAATAAAATAATTCTTCAATCTTTTATTGTCAAGGAACAATAATTTGTTTTGTCCCATTTTTCTTTTCGATTCTTTTTTTGAAAAATGTTTCTTTCGTTCTTTAATTATAATTTTCATATGCGTTTAAGAATTAAGACTACAAAATTAAATATTATAAGATTTTATATTTTTTTACTTTACTTCAATTATTCCATATTGATTGAATTTGTGAGTTAATGCACACTTATTAATAAAAATATTCAATGACATAATTTAAATCATAATTTTTGTTATTGTCCTTTGTGAAATCATTTAAAATACTCCTTTTTCCATATTAACTGAATTTGTGAGGCATTACACACTTATTAAGAAAAATATTTAAGAACATAATTTAAACATTTTCACAATTTTCCTTTGTGAAATTATATATATAACTTTTCAAATAGTGCAATTTATCTCCTAGAAAATATCAAACATTATTAAAAGAAAGGGTAAAACAAAATTCAAACAATCATTTTGAACTTTGAACAATTCAATTATTTTGAACAATGAAAAAAAAAAACCCCAAAAGTTCAGTTAATGTGAAATAGAGTGAGTATCAAACTTCTTTAAAAGAAATAGCAAATATGGAAATAAATTCAAACCCCCTTTTGAATTTTGAATAATTTAATTATTTTAAACAATAAAAAGAACCCCAAAAATTTACTTAATACTATGAAATAAAGAGAGTATAAAACTTTGTATCAAACCAAAATAGAATAAATAAATTAAACTTTGTGCTTCAATTGGACTACATCCCCAAATTTAAAGACCATACTCATCACTTATAACCTTGGACTTCTGTATTTATGTTGGCATTTATTTCAAGAAAATTGGCAAAAAGTATTTTTGCATATAATATGGGTGAATTCGTCATAGTAAAATTATATGATATTTCAAAGATTAAAAAAAAACTTCCAACGAAAATTCTTATATTAATCGATGGATAATATAAATAAAATAATATGTTCCGTCTCTTTCGGTATATAAAGGAGAACTAAGCTCCAACATCAACGCTAAAAGCATGAGTTGGGTATATTATCAAAACAAGTAGCTAACATAATTATTACAATAATTTCAATTTTATTGAAAGCATAGATAATTTACAAATTAACGATAAATAAATTTTCAAAATATTGACCCACTCATTAATAAAATATTTATCAATTACTCCTTAGGATAATATGACTATACTAGCCTTTTCTCATCCGAAAATATGAAGAAATATTGACAGATTTATTATTATTATTATTATTATTATTATGTGTACGGCAAACTCGCTACAAGAAAATTGTAGTAATATTTTTCTTAGACAAAAAAAATCATGGTGAAATCTATTAATATTATTTGAGTAAGACTGTAAATATAAAAAGAAAATAATTATGTTTTGAAAATGAGAGCTTTGAAGATAACGCCAAAAGCATACACAAGGAATTGTCAAAGCAAAATAATTACTAACACTTACCACACAAAAAAAAAACTAACATATTATTAACGGTGATTTTTAATAAAAACAATTATGTCGAATCATCGCTTAACTCCTCTTCTTGACTTGAATGATCTGCATTTGAATCTCATTTTTACTATTTCTTGATATTTTTTTCAATTTTATTTAGTAATAAAAAATAAGAAATTGCACAAAACACACAGCTTCACACAACCATCATAACACAAAGATTTACTAATTGTAGTCAATTAACTCATATTTATACATTAACTTTATGTATTTTTAATAAAATTATCGGACGATCCGTTCTTATGTGACATACTTTAACTATAATCCATCTGCTTTTAGTGATGTTCACATGGTCTTTAAAATATTTCATCATATGATGAATTCATCATAAAATAAATATATATGATTTTTCTAGATAAATAAATTCATAGCGAAATTTATTATATTATTTGATCGAGTAAAAATGTATATATATATATATATATATATATATATATATATTATGAAGAAAAAAAGGTTTAGAAGTAACGCCAAAGGCATATATATAAGGTATTGTCAAAGAGAGCAACATAATTGTTACGATAATTTTCAATTAAAAAATATTTATTTCAATATTATGGCAATATTTATTTATTGATAAATTTATTTATCGTTAATTTGTAAATTATCTATGCTAAATTTATTTTTCTTTCAAGATTAGCAATAAGAGTACATGTCTCATTGCGGTTGAAAAGTTATGAGACAATATATCCCAAGACACAAAAGCAAGTTAGGTGCAGTTGTAAAATCATACCTAGCTCCTCTTTTTGACTGTAATAATCTAGATTGAATCTTGTTTTTCACTCTTTGGTGTTTTTTTTTCATTTTTATATGATAAATAAAAGAGAGGAGTATTGAAAACACCCTTAAACTAGGTGTGAATTATTAGTTTCATCTCCAAATTATTGACAGCTTTAAAATCACCCTTCTACTTGACTAACTGAACTTAAATACACTCCCAATCTTACAACATAAGTGAAATACGCCCCTAAATTCTCGCCAAGTTTAGAGGTATTTTCAACACTTCTTTCGGTTTTTAATTAAGAGTTACATGTGACATGTCATTCAAACTATGTCTTGTGGCAAATCGGGGGTGATCGGGGTATATCTAAGTTTAGTTAGTCAAGTAAAGGGGTGTTTTTAAGGTTGTCAATAGTTCAGGGATGAAACTAATAATTTGTTTCAAGTTAAGAGGTGTTTTCAACACTTCTCTCTAAATAAAAACTTAAAATTGACATAAAATTAGAGGCGGGAGGCGGGAGTAAGTTTCGAACACGCAGCCTCATGGACCCATATTACTTAGTTGTCCCTAATTACTTGTCCACTTAATATGGAATAGAGGGAGTATCTCCTAAAACAATACTACAATCATAACAACACAAAGTAAGTTTGTCAATTAAAGTCAATTGATTCATATTTATACGTTTGTATATCAATTCTTTGTATTTTTAATAAAATTGTTGGATGAATCGATAAGACGTAACATGCTTTAACTATTGTGCATCTGCCTTTTAAGGGGTCCCCTTATCTTCAAATCTTAATTTGCCAATAATCGAGTAAGAATGTAAAATATATATATATTAAAGAAAAAAGCTTTAAAGATAACGTTAAATGTATGCACAAGATAATATTAAAGCGATTAACTAACATAATTATCACATTGATTTTCAATTTTAAAATTTTTCACATTGACTACAATTATATTACGTAAACCTCATCTCTCTTCCAATTAAAAATAAGAGTACATTGGCTCCTTATGGTACATTAGCACAAACTACGAGATTATAGTTATAATTTAAATAGTTACTTTCGATTCCACAATAAATTACTTTTGAAGTATTGACATTCATTGAATTATATTTTAGAATGTTAATTTATGAGGTAATATGACTACATTGTCCTTTTTATTCATCAAAAAATGTAAAGATATATTGAAAACATTTTTAGTCCATTTTTAATATCATTTGGGTTGAACTTGCCATAAGAAAATTGTATAAACTTTCAAGATATACGAGTTTCTGAAAAAAGAAAGAAGTTATTATCTTAATCAAGTGAGAATATAAAAAAAACATAGAAAAATAATAATGTTTGAAGGATAAAACTTCAAAGTAATGTTGAAGATATGCATAGCATATTGTCAAAATGAGTAGCTAGCACAATTATTAGATTTCAATATATTTTGAGAGAAGTATTAAACACCTTCAAATTTGATACAAATCATTAGTTTTGACAGCCTTAAAAATACCATTATACTTGATTAACTAAATTTAAATACACCCCTGGTACACTCTCGATATGTCACATGACATAACAAGTGGTCTCAAACTCTTGTAGAAGCATAGGGTTCTTAATAAAAAAACTGAGAGAAGTGTTGAAAACACCCCTAAACTTGACGAGAATTCAGGGGTGCATTTCACTAATGTTGCAAGATCACAGATGTATTTAGCTTCAGTGAGTCAAGTAAAAGGGTGTTTTAAGGCTGTCAATAGTTCGAGATGTCCTAGCAGTATTTTCGACACCTCTTTCGTATATCTTTTAACTAAAAGCGTTATTCAGCAGTAGCTACAATCACAATTCGCAACTTTCGTCTCTCTCAAAATTAGTAATTATATATAGGAAACTAGCCCCTTGTAATTGTGCACAAATCATAAGATTATAGCTACAATTTAATAGTTATTCTATATAATAAGTTATTTTTCTTTTATGTATATACCCATTAAAAATCTATCAATACCATTAATTTTCGAGCATGTACTTGCACGTGTGTATTTTGTATAAATTATTAAGAAAATAATATGAAAGGAAAATCTAAATTATATATATATATATATATATATATATATATATATATATATAT
>JAJONR010007516.1:0-12161 GCA_029582245.1 Solanum etuberosum
AGCAAGCCCTTTAGCAGCATCCAAAGCAATTCTCATTCTTCTTGACCAAGATAGAGTAGCACACACTCCTACAGCACAAGCCATAGTTGAAGAGAGGAAGAGAAAATTTTCATAGAGAACAAACTACTAAAAATACTGATCAGTTAAATAAGGATTTGGAAACAAAGTGTTATTCACGAAATATATGTTACTTTCTATAATTTTAGTGACACTGCAGAGATAGGTGCATCTTCTTCATCATGATTATATAGTACAAATGTTCAGCTTTACATGCACAGAACAGTTGTACTTTGTACCTAATGCAACAGTGGTGTCGGTATCAACAGAAAACTAATTTAAAATTACAAGTCTCTCTGAAAATTTAGGAAGTAAATCCAACATTCACGAGTGCCTGTTGTTTCTCTGTGTTCTAGAGTGGACATTAGTCTTATTAGCCTCTATCAACATGGACTGACATGGATACTGAGTACTCACTTGGAAATAGGTGCTTTTCCAGGCTGCCAGATGCCATATATTCATAAACCAGCAGTCTATGGTAATCCTCACAGCAATATCCTATCAGCTTCACCAGATTCGGATGTCGGATATGCCCCAAGTAATTCACTTCTGCCTGCATGTAAATGAGTTAATAAAAGATTGATAGGCCATTGAACAACAGAGTCGCCGAATTTGCTGCACATTCATGAAAATTATTGTAGTAGAACTTGCACCTGAGTGATCGTGGCAAGTCTGGTTCATAAGACAATTTTTTTGTCAAACAGCAGACTAAAATGTACACTTAGCAAAGACCTTGTCTTTGCACACTCCCAAATGCATGTCACTATTAATTTATATGCAGTTGAGATGTAAGATCTATTAAATGACATCAAAGAATCGATTGACAACAAAATATTTGGTTTTTATATCACAAAGGAAAAAAAGAAAAAGTTGGACCACAAGTCAAATCCACTGAAGCATCTTGAAAAACACTACTTGTTTGAGTAGCTAGAGAATTAGACAAAGGCGATTAGCACAGGAATAAGTGACAAGTGGAAACAAAGAAATAAATTTTGAGAAAAGAAATTTATCGAAAGACAAGAAGCACCCGAAACACATGAGAAAAAACACAACAAATGAACCAGAATGATACAACGGCTTATAATTTAAAATCAGAAAACTGGAGAACTGACCTCTTTATATCGAATATTGGAGAAAAGAGAAAGACACAAGGGCACTTCTGAACTCAGTTAAGTTGCATCATACAAAAATATGGTAAGTTTCTTTTATTGTTCAACGGTTTACAAGATTGTCCATGAAGTCAACATACAGGGTGTGTTAGGTACGGAGGAAAACATTTTGAGAAAAAATGACTTCCCTAATGGAAGTATTGAAACAAGTTAGACTAGTGGCATTCCACATAGATAGTGCCCCCCCCCCCCCACATCCCCACCCCCTTCCCTTCCAACACACCTTATCTTCATCCCCACACCCCCTACCCTCCACCTCCACCATCATCTTCACCTTCACCTCTTAGTATTTGTCTAGATTATATACAAATGCTTTTAGGGTAATATTTTTTGCTTGCATACCGAACACAAAGAAAATAAATAAGAAACCCATTTATTTTCCTAGAAAACATTTTCTAAGAAAATAGTTCCATCATACTGAACACACCCACCGTTTACGCAGTTTCATACAAGTTATGAACATTCAGTCTTAGTAAAATAACACGGAAAGATCATGTCGTTCAGGAGATTTGTTAACATGAATGTTTTGGATTAGACAACACAATTGTACCTCAAAAGCTGAACAGCAGCATGAGATTACAACTCACAGCACAATAGAAGGCCACATGCCCACAATCAAGTCACTGTTATGCTTCAAAATAATAATGTGAGGAATCTATCCTAAACTTGGTGATTCCATCTAGTTTCTGGAGACATATCAGGCAGTATATGTTCTATAGAACTATCTATATACTTCTCTTTTCACCTTATGCCATGTTCCCTTATTAGCTTTTTATGCAGGGATATCAACAGAACGTAAATAATGGAAAACAGCAGCAGTATTTCACAATTTTCATGTCAACCCCCCATTTTGGTAGTGTCAGTGTTCAAAAATTCAGTAAAGTTGATGCAGAAACAGATATGCTGATTTTATTGGTTCAAAGATATTAAGAATATCCTTTTACTAATCTAATGACACTCAGAATTCCACGGTTCAATTCCACAGAGACTGCAAATTAGTATAATGCTGTTTAATAGTCAATAAACTGAAATCCTACCAGCCACTCTCTGTCGCCCTGAAGACTTTCCGGATCAAGCTCCTTAATGGCAACATATGTGGTCTTGTATCCTGGTCTGACATTTTCATCAATAACTCCTTTGTAGACAATGCCAAACCCACCCTCTCCGAGTACCTTATCTGGTCGAAAGTGCTTGGTAGACAACTTCATCTCTTCATATGTGAAGATATCAAGGTCGCTACTCCCAGGATTCTGCCGCAGGTCCTTGACATTTTTGGGAATCACCACAATGCTGTTTGCCTTTTCAGTGTCATGAGCATTAAGATTTGCGTTCTGGGGAATTACAGGATTTGACCTGGGATATGCACCAACTCCATGGCCAACTGGAATAAAAGAAAAACAGAATCCCTCAATTATCATATTCGCATTTGATTCTCTTCAAGATAAGACACAATTTTTATTCGATTACTTTGCAGTTAGGAGATCCCATGTTCCAAAAGCTGTAAAAGCCTCTTCTTTTTTTTTACATCAAATAGTAGCATATGCATGACATTGTTTGCAGAGATCTTGAAAAGATTCTCATTTAGCCAACAGCTATTATTGTCTAAAATGGGATGACAGTTTGGTAAACGGTCATTTTTACGCTTTAAATCACCACGAAATTTCACATCTCAAGGTCTTCCGGTAAGTAAAAGGTCAAACAAATTCCCCTAATCAAATGAAATAGGTCAATTGTGATTCAAGTTCAGTGGAAATAACATGGAAGTTTAGAGTCCAAGGCTCTACCTAATCGATAATTCTCAAATGGTTACTAACATCCAAATTCCAATCAGACTGGCACCTTTCATATTTGGCAATCAGAGGCCATAACCAATTCAAGATTAGCAACATTGGTAATACCAATAATAGTACTCCATCCGTCCACTTTTAGTTGTCCAGTTTCGAAAATCAAGTTATCACTTAGGGCGATACAGTAAAATTGTCATTGGTATGCCAAGTCAATACTAGACAAGTAAAAATGGAGGGAGGGAATAACTTCACTATACTTTAGAAGTTCCATAAGCAGCATCACAATTCACAACAAAAACAGATCAATGCACAATTTTCCATTTACACAACAATTGATCTTAATCAATGGATCCATCACACATATATGCTTTGGTCACTGAACAATTTAAACTTGCATTCTATAACAAAACTATCAAAAACCCCAAACAAAAGAAAGAGAAAAAAAAAACCTGGCTTGTTATGTGGTCGCGGTTCTGATTCATCTTCTTCAATACTAAAACAAGAACCCATGAAATCTGTCCTTAACAACAGATTTGCATTTCATTTACCCAAAAATAACTTAAAACCCACTAAAGATAAGATCTTTATGCACTAAAAATCCTTTCTTTTTCCTTAAAACACTCTACTAAGTTGTCACTCTCAATTGCCAACAGAATCTGAAATGGGTAACAGGAAACTTGATTAATTTTGCAAGAATCCGATCTGGGTCGGTGGGGATATTCCAAGAAATGTGAAGGGAACAGAGAAAAATCTTGTAGAAAATGCAGAATGTGTAATATAGAGAAGAAGAAGAAATGAAAGAGAAGGAAGGGTCTAAACAAGTGCAACCACTAAATTCATTTTAATTTTTTGGGTTTTTAGAGAGTATATTTAGGAGGTGTTTGATGATGAAATAATGATTATTCAGTCAAGTGTTTTGGTAGGAAGATAATTCCAAAGGTAACAGCTGGAGTCTAACTTTACTTTGGTTGGACTTTGAATCCTTGAGGGTCCTACCTTCGTAATGTTTTCCCATATTGCCCTTTTCATTTCCTTATCGCAAGTTGAAATTTGAAAATTTGAGTTTTTGAAGTTGTGACTTTTGAAATTTAAAGTTGTGTCTACGTGTATTTTATTTTAAAAAAATTTGAAGTTTTGTGAGAGTGTGAGTGGATGTCTCAAAAACTGGTCTAAATCAGTTTTTGGAATTTGAAAATTTATGAAGATTAATTTTTAAAATCTGATCAAATTCTATGGTTAAACGAATATTGATGAAAGATCCATTTTCAAAATGTGATTCAATACCTATGATCAAACACTAGTTTATTCTATTTGTCCTGCTTGTTTTATAGGTGAATTTTTATAGAGAGATATATAAAATTAGGGCCCTAGTTATCCACCTTGGTGAAAGAAAGCAATAGTTTTTTAAAATAAAAATATTGTAAAAGTATACAATTGATATACACAAAATATATTTTTATATTATTGTATAGCATCCAAGAGTATGTTCTAATGGTCAATAAAGTGTGTTGAGAATCACGAGGTCTCATAGTCAAATTTCAAAAGAGACAAAACAATACTAGGCAATTTGTTCTCATTTGTTTTAATTTTGATGGACAGAGTGACTTGATTGATACCAATTGCTGGTAGGAGGTGACAAGTATCATGTAGAATTAGATGAAGTGTGCGCAAACTAATTCAAACACCACAATTAGTATCAGATAAAAACATACAAACACAAAATATATAATTATGTTGTTATATGTATTTGTACGTGAAATGGTATATATTATATATATCTTTTGTATATCATTGTATGTCTAATAATAGAATGAACATACAAATAATATACACCCGATATATAATTATTCCGCAATTAGAAAAATTGATATACCCGCCATTAAAAATCACCATAACCATCATTCATTATCGAAGAAAGAAGAAGTAATATGACCACAACAAAATAATGACCTATTGGCATCCCTATGTAATTTTGATGATCGTTTACATTTTATATTTCAAATTTATTTGGGACTACTATTAAAAGTTTTGAGTTTATAATATCTTGAAAATTGATTGAATACACGTGACACTTGAGGGAAATAACATGATAACCTTGGAAAGTTGATTCTTCGAGAAGACACTCTTGATAAAGAAAAAGAAAAAGAAAAACATATATATATATATATATATATATATATATATACTAATGACTAATGTAAGTTCAGACGCTCATGACGTGGATATCGAGACAAATGAGAACAAAATGTATGAAGGATCAGGTACGCAGACGAGCTCGTCCGGATCTGAGTTGGCATCATTAACGACATCTTCACGTAGCCTTCGCTCATTGGTCTTGGTACTTTAGGTCCCAGTGGGGGCATTTCTATTGGCTAGTGTCTCACTATAAATAGTTTGTTTCAGTCATTTGTAAAGCAATTATATATTTTCTTGTGCATTAAGTTCCCCTTGGCTTTATAACTTCATATGTTCTTAGAGTCAAGATCTATCTCTCAAAGATACATTTATACCCCCCAAAACATTCAGACTCATACTCTTGCTCTCTATTTATCTCATTTACTCATCATAGCAACCGCTAGTAAACGGACTAAAAATAAAGAATTAAATTAAGATGCATGGTCATAAGGTCTAATGTCTCAAAGACTTAAATCTAATTAAGAATTACCGCATCAAGATTCCCTTCCACAAAATACATTTTACGTGAAGCACACTTCCATTTCTCAAATTTTAAACTTGCAAATAATTAATTTTATGTGAATAATATTAGTTGAAAGTTGAAAAAAGAAAAGAGTATTTTAAAGTAAAGTTGCAAAAGAGTGTTAATATATTTGGAAATAGTTGTGTTAGGACATGAAGCATACTTGGAAAGAAAAAAACTTGGAAGTTTTAATAGGTGAAAATCATTACTTCACTTGAGAATTGAGATACTCTTTAAAATTAATTTTTCAACTTCAAATTCTCTATTTTAAATTGAAGTTGAAACAATTGATCAAATAAAGAAAAAATAAAATTGTGTCGCAAATAATATTTGAATTTAAAGTTTTAAAAAGAGTATCCCGTACTTTGTGTTTATACATGAATTTACTTAATTAAGAAAAGTTAAAGATCTGCCAATAAAATCATACTTCAAATCAAAATTTTAATTTTGAAATTGGAATAATAAACAAACATATAAATAAATATTGGTTTTCAAAAAGTATTTCAATTGAAGTTATGTCCAAACTCGAAATGCTTTGCAATTGAAGTCACGAACAATTACAAACGGTTATACTAAGGGTCCGTCTGGCCATGGATGAATTTTATTTTTTTGGAAATTGTTACAATTTTTGGCAATTCAGTTTTTTGTTTTTGTTGAAAAGTTGTCATAATTTGCATTTCAAATCACTCACAAAAATTTAAAATGATTCCGTATTCTTATCCAAACATATTTCGATAACAACCGTTCTACCTGATAAAATATGCATACACATCGCATTGCTTTTCTGGAAATAACTCGACCATCTGTCTTATTGATCAAAATATAGGTCTAAAGAGATAATAAAGTGTTTCATAAACCTTATTTTTATTCCAAAATAATGATACACTCTAAAAAAAGTAAAGAAGAAGCTTCCATTATAGAAGCTTGTGACTTCCAACTTCTACCTCTCTGGACCAGATCCAAATTGTGGAATTTCACTGAATCTATTGTTATTGTCGTACAATAGACAAACACAATTTTATTTTTCAAATATTATTTTCAACTTAAAGATAAATATTATTTTTTAAGAAAATAATCACAATTCTTATGTCTAAACACTTAACTAAAATACATATAAAAGCAAATTTGACATTTTCAAAGGCATGAAACGTGTAATATTTTTCTTATAATTATTATTATGTCATGTATGTGATCTTCACAGTTGACGAAGAGCTTAAATAGTCCACACGTTTCGAGTCAGCAGCACACGGTTAAGTCCTTTTCTTTAATTAAAAATAAAGTCTCATTTTTGAATTTCAATATTAAAAGACAAACTTTCTCTTTCCACAACTTATTTGTTTTTAAAATAAATAAAATTAGAGATGCTTTAGGCGTTTAGGAATCTTTTGAAAAAAGTTTATTTACAAAACTTATTTAGGAGAACATGTTTGTGAAAAAAGTACATTTGACGAATTATAGAAAGTCGGGGTGTCAAAAGAATATGAAAAATTGATCGAATCGATTGAATCTAATCGTATCAAATCGATTTATATCACTTTTCAATAAAAGTTAAAATCGTGGACTTTTATTTAAGTGTATAACCGTTCCAAACAATTGAGATGATCTTTTTAATTTATAATGAAAATTGAAAAATTCCTGAACTGAACCGAATAACCTTAGATTAATATTTTTTCACAACTACTTGTGTATATAATTGGTTCATAAAGTGATTTTGATGGTTTGATTTTTTTGAATTGATCTACGTGTATCAATTTGGTATGATATGTGATGTTCAAAAAATAAAATTATTCAATTGTATGATATTGATATATGTTCAGGTTTCAAAATATATATATAAATTGGTTACTATCAATGATTTTCTTTCAATTAAAGAAGTGTATAAAATTGATGTCTTAATATATATGTATTATATAAAATATAAGTAACCTAATTTTAAAAAAAAATCAGACATCAACAAGTTATTTAAAAAAAAATTAAAACTTGTTTTAATACCAGATTTAATATCAACATTATATATGAAAATGGCAACGATAACAATATATTAGATTAAGGTCAAGGTTGAAAATCTAATATACCGTAAGTAATAAATTCAACAAAGCACATGCATACAAACAACAATTGCTGAAAAAATTGAAGTTATTAAATGTGTTAGTTAATAAAAATATATAAATTTAAAATTAAAGACAAGATGAACAAATGAGAATGATACAGTTAATGAAAAAAATTAAACAAAAAAGATAGTTTGATTTTGGTTCTCTTTTTCTAGGTAGAAAGAACTTTCAAATTTTTCTTCATGATTTCAGTTTGAAAGATAAAACACAACATAAATCGATAATGAAATTGGAAAAAAACAAGTTGAATAAAGAGAAACAAACTTAAGTTGAAAAAGAGTTGATGATTTAGTAGTATAGACCTATTCAAACACTATTTGTATTTGAAAAAGGGATAAAACATTAATACCTCCCTAGACTATGACCAAAATCTCAAATACATATTTAAACTTAACTAAGGTCCTATTACTCCCTGAACTCATTATTTTCGTATTTTTGTGCACCTTTTGTGCTAACGTGACACCTTCAATCACCTAAGTTGGTTATGTTTATACACACTCGTCCGCCACGTGTAAATATTTTTTTTGTTTTTTTTTAATTTTTTTAATTAAAATTATTTTTTTATTTTTTTAAAAAAATATTCTTATTTTCTCTATCTTGCATTTAAATTAAGTTAATACACATTTTTTATACCTTGTATCGAAACTTTTTTTTACCTGCATTCATTGTTTTTTCTCTTTTATTTTATTTTCTTTTGTCTTTCGTTTTGATTTGATTTTAAATTTAATTACAAATGTCTTGTATTTAAAATAAGTTAATTTTGAACGAATATCAAAACAAGTGAAGAAAATCAAATAAAATATTAAAAAAATTAAAATATTAAAATTAAAGGACACTTTTAAATTATTATTTTTAAAAAATACACATAATTTTTTAAAAATTGTTAAAAGTGAAAGGATAATAAACTAATTTTTTTTTAAAATTAAAGTGAAAAGAAATTAAAATAAATATTTTACAAAGTAAGAAATAAAAATAATTAAATATATATAAGTTTTAATATTAATAAATATGTGTACTAACTAATTATAAAGTTACCAATAAAAAATGACATGTGTCCAATTTGTGCACTCACCACTTGCCTTCAAGAGAGTGTACATACTCTTTATGTCATGTCAGCGTTTGTGGTGTATTTATTCCATTTTAAATTAGTTTGGGGGTAATAGGACCCTAGTTAAGTTTAGGTGTGTTTCTGGAATTTCGGTCATAGTCTAGGGAATACTTATGCCTTATCCCTTTGAAAAGCGAAAAAATATGTGGGTTCATCAGCTTTTAACAGATTATGAAGGGAAAAAAAATGGAATTTCAATTAATGGTTGGGATTATTACCTTTCTGAAAGATTTGTAAAATTAAAATTCCTAAATTGTAGTTAGATAATTACCTTGGTAACTGCCATAAAAAATAAGTCCTTTATTTTCTCTTTTCAATATTAAATACGGACATAAAAACAAATAAAATTCAAAGTAAATAAATTAATTTGAATCTGTTATCACTAGTAATTAACTTGTTGTATTAGCAGTGGCGGATCCAGAATTTTACGGCCATGGGTGCTCACTATTTTTAACATAAACTTGTATCAACCAAAGAGCGTAATTGCGAGCTAAAATTTCTCAACAAGGGCGTTATTTTTTTTAAAATGTAATTGCCAATCGGAATCTTTGGATTGGTTCAAGAAAAAAAGGAGAAACAATATACCTTCACATACAATTGGAATTACCAAAAAGGCAAACCAACGAGAAGGAGGATTTTTTTCGCTTTTCAAATGGAGAACTGAAATGAGTCCGCTAGAACAAATTATTTTTTTCTTCCCTTTTCATTTTTCCTAATTAGACTGACGAGAAAGAAAGAGTTAATAGACATGGAAGATCACGACTGTTTATATTTTTGAGAGATTAAGTTGCATAATAAATATAAGCAGTGACCAATTCAAGATTATAAGATCATGGATACTTTTTAAGCTATCAATCATAAAATATAAATGTACAAATTTACACATTTGTCATAAAAAAGACAATTATATTTAAATATGACATGCAGCGAAAAAAATCAATAAGAAAAACTAGAATAAGAATTATCTTAGAAAAAGGAAGAAGGAATTTTGTATAAGATTTTATTTAAGAAAAGTTAGCAAAAAGGATAGTTTATGAAAGGGAAAAAAGAACAGGGAGAAAAAAAGAAGTTTAATTGAAATAAAAAAGTAGAAAGAAAAGAGCTGGATTTTAAAATAAAGGCACCGTTCTTAGAGGGAATCAAACTCAAGCCATAGAAGCAATATTATGATCTTGAGCACCCACTTACGATCACCACACCAATTAAACTATTTATTTACTGGATGTTTGCTTTTTATTTTATACGATACTGTCTTAATTTCTATATAAGTATATATAGTTTGATACGAGGTCCATGTGGGTGCCCCTGTGTATTAGTAATTCCTAATTAGTAGATTTATATGATGTAATATAGAGTCTTATATATATATATATATATGGGTAATTTTTCCTAAGCATATGTCCTTGTTGTCTCTCTTACCAATGTCAGTTTGAGAGAATTTCTGAACAATGTTGTCTGGTAAAGGCATGTTGAGTTTATCAATGTTCCATTGTTGGCCTAGAAGGGCGGGGGTCTATTTAAAAAAAAAATAGATTTCAAAACAATTTTTTTCTTTACTTAAAATGCTACGAGTAATCATTTAATTAGTTGCTTGCTCTGTGACGTTATCAACGAGTGTATTACGTTCTTTTTAATTTGTTTGTTGATTGTCAAAATGGCACAATGCAATCCTACTACGAGTGTTTAAAGTGGGCAAGGTCTTGTTGAGGTGTCACAGCGAAGTTGTCGATGCATTCTGCTTTGTCACTCTTTTCTTTTTAAATGTTATTAACTTGACAACTTTACTTAGTTTCTATTGCCTTATTTTGCATTCAGATTTAGAATGCAAACTATAAGGACACTCTAAATCCTACCACAATTCGCAAAGAAGGTATAATCTGTGTCACTGTGCTCCCGTCCTTGGGTCAAGAATTTATACAAATCGTCAAGAAAAATAATGTCAAGTTGGGATCGATCGATTTATTATTACTTAAACAGAAAAGGGCCAAAAATATCTTTGAACTATCGAAAAAGGTTCAAATATACCCCTCATTCATCTATTGAGCTAAAAATACCCTTCAATCCATCTTTTTGGTCTACTTTTACCCTTAAAACAAACATTATTTTCTTTTTAAATTATTATTATTATTATTATAATTATTTATTACGTGACATCTTCTTATTAGATAAAATTAAATCTCAACCCACTAGATTTTGCCCAACCCGCTCCAATCCATATCCCTAGGCTATAGGCCATAGCTCCATGGGCCATGACCCAAACCCAAATCTATTAAAAATAGATTTATCATTTCTCTTTCTCCCTTAACTGATTTCATAACCTCTTTTCTTCTTTCCTTCTCTCTTATTCAACAATTTCAAGACTAATTTCAAATCAAATGGTCAAATTTCTATTGCAATACAATGTTGAAGTTGAAGGATTCAAGTTAGGGTATTGATTTTGGAACTGTTTTGTCCATCAAATTTTGTGAATCACCTGGACTACGTGATAAAAGTTTTCCGTTACTTAAATGGACCCAAATATTGGTCTACACAAAAAGCTCGGGCGACAGTGAAATGGATTAACCTTCAAGGTATAAACAAGAAATAATCAAGTGGTAAATATATAAGCCAACTAAAAATCAAGTATAAAATATGAATAAAGAAGAATTTGCGATAGATGAAAAAATATACGAAAATCAAGAAGGATTAAAAATAAAAATCATATTTTCAAACCTAGGTAGAAGATATAAAAAAATAGAAGATGCTCTATACTTGATGCTAGAAAAAGAAACCATAAAACTAGAAGATAGCTTAACTACTATGACGAGAATAATGAAAGAAAATGAAGAAATAGACAGGAAAAGAGAAATAGAAAAAATAAGGCAACAAGCAAGAAAGGAAGTACAAGAAATGGAAAATAGTAAAAACACCAGAATCATGGAACTAGAAAATAATGACTGAAAAAGAAATACAAATAATAAGACAACAAGAATACCAAGATGAAGAATCATCAGAACAGAAAATAATATTTGATAACAACATATTTGAAGAAATAAAAGGTAAAGAACTAGACCTAAACGTCAAAAAAGTATTAGAAATACCAACGATAAAAAACTGGTTTAAAACCCAAAAAGAAGAATATTATGTAATAAGCCAAAAAGAACACATAATAGACTGTAAATATACCAAAGGAAAAGCTAAGATACCTATAATAAATAAGAGGATAATAAATAAAGAAATACAAGAAATTAA